>LSSL01003068.1:0-25288 GCA_001953115.1 Smittium mucronatum | reverse complement strand
TGCACAGAATTTTTCCGCTGCAAAAATTGACCCGAAAAAAAATATAAATTTGGATTTTTTCAAAAATTCGAGAGGAAAAAAACGGCTTTACACATCAGGCAGTAAAGGATTTGAATCCGATAAAAAAGTTAAGGCTGATCTCTTAGAGATGAATTCGTTAAAATTACAACTCATGGAGTTAAACGACCTTATCCCGTCAAGAAAGCTCTCTAAATCTGACATCAAAGAAATTAAAGAGCTCATAGCTGACAGCAAAAAGAAGATAAAATTCATATTTAATCAAGTTGAAAACACGATAGACTTCGTTTTAAGGCTAAAAAAGCTCCAAGACCACTTGTAACAATCATCAATAATGCCAGAAAGAAAAAAATAACTGTTGAAATATCATCAAGCAAACCTAAGAGCTCAAGGAAGCCTAGCTACGCTTATCCTACAAGCAAAGCTCAAGTTCAAGAAAAAAATTCGAAAGTAGCCTCCCATAATTGCAAGCGAGCAAATGAACTCTGTAGCAGCAGGGATGACACCATTCGAATCATAAAAGTACAAGCTTATATACTTCGATGGCTTCAAGAAAAACAAAATGTCATTAATTAAAACCATGCTGCCACAAGGAGGAGTACATCCCTACAACATCGGAAATGTAGACTGGATTAACGAGAGCAAAATATAGCTATGTATTAACCAGAAAGAGGTTACCAAAACTATAAAATTCACGGAATTTACCAAATTGGTTGTTAATGAAGCAAATTACTCCCCCATTCATGAAGAAAATGAATGGGAGAATTTAAATAAAAGAACATCATGGCAGTGTAACGATAAAAATTGAAATAAGCCAGCAAAAAGAATGGCAAAGATGGTGGTAAAATAGAGACATGAAGAAACTTTTGGATTCAATGGATAGTATTTGGTCGAAAAGAAAGCAAAAAGAAACGAGAAAAATTTTCTGTTGACGCATCGAATTCGGAATTCACAAAATTATGGGTGACGAAAATCTAGCCATGGATAAATCCGGAAAAAGCCTGCCTAAAAATACTATTCAAATAAGAAAGCGGAAAAAAGAAGTGGAAAGAAAAAATCCTTGAATAAACTCCATAAAACCTAAAATAAACACCAAAAAAAAATGTCTTCAACGCAAAAGGACTCAAAGAAATTAAGATCGAAAAAGAATTCTCAGTAACACGTCAGCAGAAAAAATTAATTTATCAGTTTATAAAATCAGGCAGAGAAATGGATACTGGAGACAAGAAATTTCACTGAATAATATTACTATACTTGGCTTATAAAAGGAAGGGGTCAATTGATTAGAAAAATCATTAAAATTAGACACGAGAAAAATAAGAAGGATCGTTTAACAGCGGCGAAAAAAACCCTTAAAAATTATATGGCAGCAAGAAAATATAACAGTGAATTAAGTATAATGACATATAACGTACAAAGAATAAAGCAGACAAAACAGTAACTGGAACTCCATATCAGGAGAAAAGGGCCAGAAATCATTAGGATAAAAGAAACTTTTAAGCAAAAAGACGTTTAGGTGTAGAATTAAATGACACACTTGCATCTAATTAAAAGATTATCTCACA
Source organism: Smittium mucronatum (assembly GCA_001953115.1). Classification (NCBI taxonomy): domain Eukaryota; kingdom Fungi; phylum Kickxellomycota; class Harpellomycetes; order Harpellales; family Legeriomycetaceae; genus Smittium; species Smittium mucronatum. The sequence continues at coordinate 23,705 of LSSL01003068.1, read as the reverse complement.
AAAGGTGGTAATTTTCTCTTAATAGGAGTAAAAAATAACTCAGAATTTGAAATTAATGGATTTGAATCTCACCCTACATGGCTTGCTGGTGTCATTTCGGGCAAGACAAAATCAGAGGGTAAAATTCACTTGCTAGTCACCAAAGTCCATATTCCAGGATCTGTGATAAGTAAAAAGCGATCTACGAACGAAATTTAGGAAATTTTTAGAAAATTGAACACAAAATTTAAACAGCAGATTTTAATCGGAGACTTTATACAAAAGTGTGGCCCTCTTTAAAATTTCTTCCAAAATTAGATCAGTATTTCAGTTAGCAAAGGTTACTAATTCTACAGGGTCCAGTTCCACCAAAATTGTAATGGGAAGGATGATCTATCACATATTTTTTTCTGGTATTGAAAGCCGACCAAATATGTGCGTTGAGGATAAAACGGTAGATTCGTCGGAACATATTCCAATAACAGCAAAATGGAATTTCTCAGATCTGGAAATCCCTAAGAAGGATAGGAAAATTGAAATCAATAAAATCTTTATAGTAACAGAGAAAATTGTATTCACTAACAGATTTGCATTATTGGCTAGCGAAAAGGAAAAATTTAGATAAATCATGCAAAGATTTGGTAGAAAACGTGTGGAAGGAATCCGAAAAACTTCAAGCGATAAAGTCACCGGAAGATGAATCAAAAACTACTCTTTCCAAATCTAAAATAACAAAAATATGAAGGCGCAGAAAAAAATTCAAGAAATTAAGCCAGGGAAAAAAATTTTATAAAGGATTATATCAATGTAAAATCTGTTCGAAAAACTCAATACGAAAAGAAAATGGAGTTAATACCTGAAAATTAATTAGAAATATTTTCTAAAAAAAACTATGGCCCTTTATCAAAATGCAAACGAGAAGAACTTTCCAGAGCAGTGCAAACAGTCTAAAATATCATAAATATAAAAATCTGGTTATTTAAATCTCACAAAAAATCCAAATATAGAATATCTACTTTAGAGAATTAGTAAAAGATAGTAGTTTAAACAGCAGAAATCCGTTAAAATGGGAGCACATTTTATAGAGCGGCTGTGATTACTTTCCTGATTGCGACGATGGCATCAGATGGAAATATATTATTATTTCGCTTAATAACACCACAAATAAAAAAGCGCCCGGAACCGATAGAGTACCGGTTAAAATTTGGAAGTTTATAGCAATGGGAAAAAATCCTAAATCAAACCTAACCAAACTAGTATTTAGAATAGTTAAAATGATTTAAGATTCTGGAGAGATCCCAAAATCAATTACTACAAGCATATTAGTACCGGTGCCAAAAAAAGGAGACCTAAAAACCACCTAAACCATTATTGATATATTTTATTAATACCAACGATTAAAAATTTGGAAAAAATGTTTTCATCGAAATTGGCTAAACTGGATAAAAGGGGTAAAATACACACAAAAAAATCTGGGTTTGGAAACTTCGCAGAATGCGTAGCATAGGTGACTAAAATTTAAGAAATATTGAAGTTTTGAAAAATTAAAACTTTAAAACTTTGATATTCTATATTGATTACAGCAAATATTATTATAGGATTGCTCATCAAGTAATAATCCATAAGCTAAGATTGGTAGGAATTTGTGGGAAATTACTTTATATAATTAAAGATTTATATTATGGGCCAAATTTATCTTTCAAAATAGTAAATAATGTTTCGGGGTCAGAGAAATATTTATTTTTGGTACTCCAAGGATGCCCATCATCTCCTATTTTGTTTGATTTTTACATCAACGATATTTTCAGGAAAGTAATATTAGTCAATGTTCCTGGAATTTTATATGCGAATGATGCAGTTTTACTAGCCGATTCAAAAGAAAATCTTCAAAACTCATTGAATTCCATAAATATTTGGTCAGAAAAATAGGTTTATTCGATAGTTACACATATTTGGGATAAAAAATGAACAGTAGATGTAATTAATTTGGAAAAATAAAAAAAACAGGAAAAACATTCAAAAAGCTTTTTACTCTGTTTATAGCTTTATAAACAGAAATGATGTGCTTCCAGCACTTAAAATAAAATTCATCAACTCAGTCTTTTGAAAAATTGGATGTTACGATGGTGAAACTTTTGGAACGAGCGAAGATAGGTCTAAATCAATATAATCGGTTTTATATGGAGAAATGAGACTAATTGCATAAGTAGGAAATATCTCTGATTTAATAAGACTAATAGAAGAACTGGGTGTGGATCCAGTATTTTTTAGAACTAGTGCTGCTAGATAGATGGCATATTACAAGTGTTGGGAGTCCATAGCGTGAAATACAAACCTTATAAAATGACCGATATTTTCGAAAAAATCCACCTAAGTAATTTTATTCTCACTATGGATAAAAAGATATTATAAATTAGGTGAAAACGGTCAAAATTGCTATAATTGGTCGATTTTTAGGAGAAAATCACCAAAAAAAAGCCGAAAATAGTCCAAAGAATTCAGTATAAAAAAATAAGTAACCGGAAAATTATTGGAAAAAATAAATCAAGAACTAAAGCAGTTTATTCAAGAAAAATTTGAATGAGAACTTTCTGAGGCTGCCGGAAACTTACCGATATGAAAATAGTTGAATTTTTTTTTAAAATTGATCTAACTCAAAGAGCAAAGATTGTTTAATATTAAATGAGTTGATGTGAGATATTAAGTGTTACCATCTTATTTTATAATACTAAACAAAAATTAAAAGCCAATAAAATACATTAAATGAAATAAAAATAATTAAAAAAATAATGAATAGACTGTAAATTGATTATATGTGGCACTTTTATCATCTTTACGCAAGGTAAATGGGAACGGGTGTTCGGGACTTAATTTATATCTTCTTGTATAATACGAATTAATCTTAGATATTTTTTTCGATAGACTCTACCGTTATAATCCTAATGAAGACATTTTAAGCTTATCAAAAGGTAAAATAGACTCTTATAAATTCTCTTTGGAGCTTTTTGAGGGTTTAAAATACAAGAAAAAATAGAAATTTTTTTTAGAAGACGCGTGTTACTATTTCCACAGCAGATACTCTGGTAGAGGCAAAAAATTATGTCCCAATAGCGCATGCCTTCGGTATTGTGGTTTTCGATGGAATTCTTAAAAGACCTGATGATGCGTTTATGTATCGTGAAATATTATCCACCGTTAATGGATTAGAATTATCCTATAGTTAAATCAGCAACCAGTTAACTGTGAGTGTGATGTTGTTTGTTTGAGGGCTTTTGCACGGATTTTGAGAGATTCCGGATTTGAAAAACTCATATTTCTACACTAGGAACATAATCGGATTAGAGTGTCTGGATATCTGAAACAGATTTATGATTGAGAGAACTTTGTGCTTTGGGGGGGGGGGGGCTATTTCCAAATTTAGCGCCACGCGTTCAATAAATGTATTTGAATCGTTTATTCGGTTAATTTCAGATTTGTAAATAAATACGGTCACGGCTAGTAACCAAAAAAATTGTTAGATGATTTTTTTTAAAAAAATTAAGCGGTACTCCGGGCTCTGATTTGGGATATTTCTGGAGTGATTTCTATTCAAGATCCTATTAATGATGTTAATGGGGCTTAGTAAAGAGCGCCAAAGATTTCTATAAATATTTTAACCTTCTCCAATCTTCCTGGTTTTTCCACGAGCATCGATATTGCGAAATTTTGTTCCAGAACTGCAACAACCTTGAGCTTTCCATCATTTTAAACTTCTGATAGATAGTTTACTATCTGAGTTGTGGATATGGTAAATTCAATATTTTTCTGGTTTATAATTTTTAAAAACGTCTTTTCTTGTAATTTATCGGGATCTGAAAAACATTGATCCTGGAGGGTGCTCTACTGATGCTATATGTTATTAGAATTTAGATCTTGCTCTCTATGAACGGTCATTTTCCTCTTTGGGTGTCTGGTACCATTGTGTTTGTCTGTAATAGAAGCTGCTAGCTTAAAGAAAGTCTCTTTAAGTTAGGGAGCCAAATAACCGAATTTGACAGAGGGGATATTAGAGTCAGAGTTAACCTCTTCCTCCTGAACTTCCGGATCATCCGAGAAATAAGCCTTCATGGCGAAAAATCAAAAGAGATCCGCTATTTTGACAAAATAAAGGATTTTGAGCTCAATTCCTGGGCTTTTTTATCTGGAAAACAGATTAATTATGCCACTATCTTCTTTTCCAGTAAAGATTCAAAAAGATCCAAACCGTTGAGCCTGAATATGTAATTCAGAATCGACCCAGTTTCCCTGGATATCAACCATTATATTTGGATCTTAAGTATGCTCAGAATTTCCGCTGGGCTCAAGATTGTCGAGATTTATGTAAGTTGTGGGCTAATTTTGGTGTTTAGAGATTATGACCATCTTTTTCTTATATATCAAGTAATTTATCTTATAATGTGCCTCCAAATTTTTCGACGTGAGACATAGAGCTATTATTTTCGAATTAGGTTAGTGCTATTTGCCTATAATTTTTCTTAGTTTTAAGCATTATAATTTTGTTATGATCTCTTCCGATTTGATTCGCATCAATTTCTCTGAGAATCTCGTATATACCAGAGTAAAATTTGGTTCCAACAACTACACCCAATTTCCTGTCGATGGTTTTCATTAATATCACTAGCTCCGGTGAATCCTGAAGAAGATACACTACACTATATTTTATTCTTCAGATGGTACTACCCAGAATTCTAGGCTCTGTATCGCCGGAAATGTTAATATCACAGTTTTTTTTCGATATCTTGACATTTACAGACATTTTTTCTTCAGTTATAGTATCCTCCTGGTATTGGTAGACAGGGTATAATTTCAATTGAAACTGTAGTTACAATCCCTATGAAGCTCTCCAGGATTTTCAAAGTTGTCTTCCCAGTATTGTGAAGCTTTCTGGCTTTTATTTGTAGATATCTTTCCTTTGAAGGGTTTACCTTTATATCCAATTCCCTTGATTTTATAAGCATAAATATTTGTAAAATAGTTTGCAAAGGAACAAGGGTCGACTTTTTTGAGTTTATTGTGTACCGCAACCTCTCTAGCTTGGAGTAAAAATTTTACAGGTTATATTATAATACACCCTTTGACTTCACCGAAATAAGATGATTTCACAGATATGTGGATATCCTGATTACCTGATATCGAGTCCATTTCAGTATCGTTTGGATCACATTGGCGAAGATATTATTGCTAAGCTATATCACAAAGGGGAAGGCGCTGATCTGTTTATCATTGCAATTTCACCAGAATCCGAGGAATTTATTGTATAATTGTAGATAAAAACGACTATTAAAGCATTTAAAAATACAGGAATTTCATGCAGTACTCCATGTACATCATTTTACATGTTTTTTCTTGTTTTTCCATTTTGAAGATCATTTTTTTAAAGATTAACATTTATTTTTCTCAGATCTAGCTTCGGTCTGAGACCTCTTGTGTTCTTGGTTATCACAAAAACATTTCTGTGAAGCCCCTTAGAATTTTATCAAACCTTCTAGATTGAGTTCTTAGTATTCAGTGATAAAATTTCCTCCATGAACAAATTTTTTGCTTCTGGATTCAGCCCCAGTTTGCAAAAATGTTAGTAAGAATTATTCTATGAGCCCTTTAGACACAACACCTGTGGGTGAAGAACGAGAACCATCAGTGACCCCAGGTCCATCTTTGAAAAGTTTGGTTTGAAGGCCGTTCAGACCAAATTCTTCGCCTTCGGTGATTAATATACACCTCTTTATCAACTTTTCATTTTCTTCGACGAATAATTAGGCCTTAGAGAGATTTGATCCTTGGATGAGATTTCGAATCCTTTTTTCAATATGCCCAGATCTCAGCAGCATAAATAAATCTGTACCATTATACTTTGAACTTAGATAGGAACTCACTTATTTGGAGGCCAATTAGACTCCCTATTATGAACCTCTCTCGTTCCTCTTCCCCTGAAAATAATGCTGACTTATTTAGGGGATATTTTTGGAGAACGATGATGCAGCTGAAGAGTTTTGCGCCTAAAAAAGAAGTTCTTATTGTGGTTTCTTGTGTAACTGAGACTTTCTGGCGCCTGTGAAAGGGCTATACGTGTCTCTTTCTGTTCTCGGTTTTCCTACTGAAAATTATTGGATTTAAAATACTCTGGTAGAACAAAGAAGAGGTATCAGGTTCCTCTATCTTTTATACTCTTCTGAGAAGTTCCATTTCCTTATGCATGTTATCTATTCTATTTTTGGTAATTGGTGTGTAGATATCAGATAAAAGCTTCCGCATATTTTTTTCAAAAATAACGTCTGTTTTGTCAGAAATAATCACGTCTGGCTGTTTCTAGATCCTCCTGTAGAAATATAGGTCGGCCGTTATAGTTTTCTGAAAAATTTCAGTCTTTTTGTCGTGAAAAAATTTATTCACTTTCTTTAAATCAGTTGAAGCTGAGTTTTTCGATCGGGTGGAGATTTAATTCGTATAAATGTTTTTTGGATATGATTAAATAGAAAATTTCCGGTCTTTTTCCGGAAATTGCATCCTATAAAAGTGTTGCCCTATAAAGGAAGTATGACTACAAGCTATGTATATAAGATGAGCTCAGTGGTAGTCATGTGAGTGGTGCTACTAGAATCTTCCTCTTTTAATATAATTACTCTTGTTTGTAGAAACCGTTGTATCAATTCTGTAAACTGCTTAATCCCAGCATTACTCTCTCAAAAAATGATTAGCTTTTTAATGATAAAATTTTTTATGAGAAAATCCTTTTTCAAGCTGGTGGAATACCTTTGCGAAAGAAAAGATGATAAGGGTATCACATATACACACTTTAAATTTTATTCATTAAATTTTTTTAGCCCGTTTGATTTAATATATTATATTTTCTTTTAATTTTCGTTTATTATCATCAAATAAGATAGTGACGCTTAATATTTCTACTCTCAGAAGTTTGATTTAAAAAAAAAATACCCCGATGTTAGATGGAAAACTCCAAAAAAAAAGATTACATAATAATTTAACGTACTCAGTGGCGTTAAATTAGAAATAAAAATACAGAAAGCTTTATGCCTGAATCTATCAAAAATTCACGTTAAACGCCTATCTTTTCATCCAGTGAAGTTCTGTTGAAACTATTTAGAAAAATTTATTGGTGTGGTGTGAAAAATATTTAATTTAGTCCCCTTTTGGAAAAGCCCGAAATAATACTCAGTTAGAAAAGGAGAAAAGATTTTAATAATTTTTTGTCGCTATATTGACTATGCTCGAAGTTATAAGCAAATCAAAACCATACTTGAGAGAATCTTCGATAGATACGGAGCAGTTATTGGATATACGGGAGTGAGATGAAACTTTTTTTAATTTTTTATTTAGTTTCATTAGAGAAATCATCGTTATAAAGCATTTTTAACTAATTAAATATTCGAAATAAGTAGTATTTTCAAGCTATTTTGAATTTATTGGTCTAAAAAATTGTTTTATTAAATCAATTCTTTACTAGAGATTAATTAAATGAGTCCTTATTTTTTTTATTAATCTCTGATTCCATTTATGAAAAAATGATTATTAAAATCGAAAATTTTCTTTCGTTAATTCTCGTTGGTTTTGATTAAAAATCTATGGTTTATGAAAAAATTCAGTTTTTATGAAATAACACACTTTTTATGGAATATATGCTTATTTTCGAATTAAGATAAAATATATATTTAATTAGTCAAACCCCTTTTAATTTGGACAATAAAAAAATACAACAGCCAATAAGCATAAATGATCCCAATAAAATGATCCCTTTTTAGCCCTAACAGCTAGACTGCTTAATTTTATAATCATTAATAGCTAAAGTTTACACTGCTTTGGTTCGATTTCAATGAGAAGTTATAATAAATTAGCTACTTTATTTTAATTTCCTATTTTTTTTTAGATTCATCTATTCAATGCACAATGAGATTTTTAAAGTAAAAGACTAAGGGGAGATGAAAAAAAGAAAATTTTATCGAAAAAAGGTCAGAAGAAGTTACTTTTGGGTCAATTTTAAGTAGGCTTTGTACCACTTCATATTAAATCAGAGTATAAAGTTGAAATTGGCTAATGTTTATTTAAATATTTTAGGACTATCAGCAAAAAAACATTTCTTTTTTTTTTCAGTTAAAAAATATATTAGAAATAATTCTTCATGATTAGTTTAATTCATAAAAGTATTTAATGGAGAATGAAAATGGAATAACTAGAAGCTAAAAACATCTTATGAAACTGGAAATGCTAAACATAGAAAAAGATAAGGAGCTAAATAGTGGATTATAAGTAAACATATTTAAGAACTTTAGGGTTTAAAAAAACTAAAACTTGCTAGCATGTGCATTACATTGGATATTTTAAGCACCAAAGAATGATTATCCACAAAAAATGGTGTTTACTATTAATTACCAAGTATTATGATAAAAAAAACACCGTTCAAAAACTTCTATATCTTATTTATAAAATTCCCAGCCACAACAGGTTAAAAAAACTAACAATATTTTTTTTACTAGATTTAGACCAAATTCACTAATCTATGAAGTCATATCAAAACAACTCCTTCAAATATTTAATAATTGAACATTTTTCAAATTACTTTTTCCATAAGCTTTATATCTACCCTTTTATTAAATTCATATATATGAAAACTCCAAACCCCACATTTATATAAAAACGTCTTTTTGATTTTATGGATCAGTTCATTTGATAATTTGTCTTCATTTGTTTAATAAATAAAAAATAAAATTTGATATCCCACTTATTTTGAGTATTTAATTCGTTAAACATACTTCATTACGATGATTTATCTGTTGTATTTTAGATATTTTTATCTTGAATTTAAATATTTTAAATAAATTCTTTGATTTTTTTTTTATAACCTGACTTTTTCTAAAGAATTTAATTTTTTTAGTCTATATTTTAATTAGATGCATCATTATAGCTGGCAAAATTCCATTATTTCCTTTTATTAAATCATTTTAATCTAACAGCCATATTTAATATTTTTGAGGTATTAAATGCGTTTTGACTCTGAAATTGTTTTTTTTTCCGGTATGAATCGTGTAATTATTAACTTTCATTTGTTTATAAGATAATATCTTATCAAATTATAGTTATTTTTTTTCTTCATGAAATTCTTTATTTCTTTGATTCCTACAGTGTTAATATTTAAATTTAAATTTAATTCCTTTCCTATTCTAAATGCTCTAATAATATTACACATTTATTTATTTATTTACTTTTTTCGTTAAGAAAGAAAATATGAAATCTAAATAGCTTTTTCAAACTTTAATTACTCTTTGGAAAAATACATATTGGATTATTTTTTAGGAAGATAATCCCTTATACCAGCTAGAGTGGAATAAATCATAAATTCAAAACTGTTGCTTTGAGTCCAAAATTGGGGAAACGAAAAATGAATCATAACTGCAACTCATATGGCCTCCAAAAAGAATCGAATTTAGTTCATTTATTGTTCCTTCGATCAAAATGTCCACAATTTGCTAATTACTCCTTTTATTTACAAAGATAAGCGTTTTTAAAACCTCAAAAGTAGGATCAACAGGAGAAAACCTTACCGGGGTTTTAGGACTGGAACTTAATTAAAGTTTCATTAAAGAAGATATAATATCCTCTATAACTGTTTCTACCAACAGGATGACTGATATGTATAAGTATATATCTAGAGTAGTATCTTCGGTGGAGATAAATGATGAAGTATTGATATAGATATTCTCTATTTCTTTTCTAAAAAATTAATTTCCAGGGAAACCTCATGAGTATAAGTACCAGAACCCAATAACTCATTTTTGAGCTAAATCATGCTTGTAGCGCTGCATATGTACTGAAAAAACTGTAAAATCTTAACTACCGAAAATTGGGACAACGGAAAATGATCCCAGACCACGAAGATTGATATAACTAAAAACTAACTTAACCAGCACTGAAAAATTAAAATCGAATATTATAAAATAATTTATATTCAAAAAGAAGATAAAAACTATCACTATACATAACTATATTAAAATAAATAAAAACATTCTTCAAGTATGCTTATATTTCCCGACTACAAAAAGGGCGTAACTCCGCTTAGGAAAAAAAAAATTACACAAATTTAGTTTTAAAATCCTGGAACTCCTTAAAGTTACCTTATTTTCACTTTTTTCGATAATTATTAAGTTAGCAAAAATATAAAACCCGCAACTTCCTATTTTATTTTTGGAAAATTTTATTAAAAATACAACTAATACTATATGATTAATTATTATTTGTGAAGTTTGAGTTTGAGCTTCAGCTTTTAAAATAAAAATTTCTATAAAACATAATTTTATTTAAGTGGAAGCAAACTTGAATTGAAATAAAGAAATGTAATTTTCAGCTCATATTCCTTCTTAAATTTTACAATTTAATCTGAGCTCTCATCAAATAAACTCATCTCTTTTATCTGTACTTTCTTAAAAAAGCTATATAATTATTTCTATTTAAATATATTTATTTAATAGCTTATTTTTATTTTTTGACAATTTTTTTCAAGATTGTTTTTAATTAAATAATTTTAGGGGCTTTCACCAGGTTTAACATCAAAAGCTCTCCTCCATTTTGAAATTTTTAATTAAAATAAACTTTTCTGTTATTTTTATTTTTATTTTATGCACACACCCTTTAGGTTTAATTTCTATTTTTATTTTTATTTTATTCAAACGCCCTTTCTATATAATTTTTATTTTTTAGATGAGTTTAATTAGTCTCTTTTTTTTATATAATAAAATATTTTTATCTGGATTGTGGAAAGTCTCTACATCTTTCTTAAATAAAAAATATATATAACTACATTCCTCATGGAAAATAAGACAATAAAAAAATTTATTTCCCTTTTATTTAGGTAAAATCTCTATTTTTTATTCATATTTTCTTGAAATTTGATTCTTGCCATTATATTTTAAACAATATTTGTAAAAAAATCATCATATTTTCAAAAAAATTGACACTTTTCTTTCATTTCTTTCTATTAAAAAATTTATCAGCCCAAGTCACCTTTCTCTCTATAAATTTTTAAAATTTATTTCCTTTTTATCTCTATCGAATTTTTAATTTCACCTATATTTTTAATAATTTCTCTTCTCTCCAGCAACTTCAATATCATATTTATTTTATAACATGTTATTTACAGCTATTTTTAGATAATTGGAATTCTAATTGGGAAAAACTTGAATTTTGAAGATTAAACAGTGATCTCAGTCTCGAAATCAGCTTTTTAAAATTTATCTCTAGTGTGAAAAAATTCTCAAAACCATAATAATATTTTTTTTCACTTATAATCAAGATTTTATCTTGCCGTCTAATAAATAAAACTCTTTATAAGAGAGGTTTTAGCAATTTCCATAAAAAAATTTAAAAAAATTTCCTCTTATAAAAAATAAAAATTACCATAAATTTTATTTAAATGCATTTTTGGTAGTTAGTATCATCATATAAATTTTTTTATGTTCTATCTTATGTTTAAAAAATTATGATTTAATTCGTGAAAAATTATTTAAAAATTGATCTGAAAGTAAATACAAAGAATTAAAGTAGAAAATGACGTCAACTAACAGTGAATATATCGGCCACAAATAATGAAAAATACCTAGGCTACTGAAAGGCTAAATAAATATTTTATGTTTATAGATAATGTGAAGATAAAATGTTATAAAAAGAAGGCCTTTTAAAAAAAAGGGGGTGAAATCAAATTTTTATTCCAGGAAAAATATGATCATAGAATAAATTTTTGGAGACTATTACTTATTATAGATAACAATTCAATATATTATCTAGTTAAATTCGCTCAAATACAAAGAAAAAATATACATTATCATTTTTTTTCGGCAATAAATAACAATAACATTAATATTATTACTCTATTTTAGATATATTTATTCTTACTGACTCTTAGAAAAAAAGTACAAGAAAAATACAAGAAAAAACAAAAAAAATATATATAAAGCGCGATATTATAAAAATCTAACAGGACTTTTTTTAAATTCATAAGAAAAAAAAATCGGCGATAAAGAAAGAAAAAATGAGCACCAAGAAGCAAGAAAAACAGTCCAGTCTTATTTCCGACTCTGAGCTGGGATCAGTAAATATGGACCCACTGAAAAAAACCTTGAAACAGGTATTCGAAATTCTTCAGAAAAAGTAAAACTACAACACATTCAATATATATTTGCTTTTTATTGAGTCTTTGATAATTCTAATATATTCTAATCCGGATACACCTATATATAGACTCAATTAGATACAACAAGCAATATTCAAGGTTTTATCTGATTTTAATTAAGGGATTCATTTAAAGTTTTCCTGAAAATCACTTTTTCCTATTATTCGACGGATACTTTACTCTTATAAAATGTTTTATCGTATTTTTTTTAATGGTTGATAAAAATAAAAATTTCTTATGAAAAAAAAAATGTTATTTTTTTTTATTTGCGTCATGAAATTTTTAGATTATCTCCGTTATAAATTGACTTTGAACTTATTTTTTTAAGATATATTTTTTAATTAAATGTATAATTTTTATTTTATTAAGTATTTTCGACTTCTCTTGTTCCAAAATATACAACAATACCTGATACTATCATTAAAAAATTTATATAAATGATATTTCTATAAAAAATAAAATTAATTATGTGTGAAATATAAAAAATATTAACTTAAGGAAAGATATCTGAAAAAAAAATAATACATTATATATGATATACTTACACCAATTTTTTTTAATTGGTATAACTTTAACTAAGTTAATCAAAATGGAATAAAAAACATCATATAAATTAGGAGTGAAGTATGAGCAAATTTTAAAAAAGTGTCTCCTTAATTGCTCAAATTTTTTCTTAGAGCAACTTACAATTGATTCAGTTGTTTTTTATCTTATCTTGTATACTCTGGGGGCTATTTTATTAATTATTTTTTTATGAAATTAATTATTAAGATATACATCTAATCAGTAATAAAATTAACAAAGAAATAAATAGAGAAAATAAATAAATAAATAAAAGTTGGGGGATTTTTTGAACACAAAACTATTTATCCGATATTTATCATAATTAACATAAAACATCATTCTCTTTAAATTTTATTATTATAATTAAAATAAGTTATGAAAATAATAAAAAACTCTTTTTTAGGTCAAATCGAAAAAAGTGCAAATTATTTGATGAAAAATAGCTTTGATTTGGAAAATACTGTGCAAATTTGAAAAAAAAAAGTTTAAATCGTTTGAATAGTAGATTAATAGATTTTTAGGTGTGCGAAAAATTATAACAAAAGTGAAGATTAATTTGAAAACTTCCAAAAAATTACAAATAAAATAAATTTGGATTAGATCGGATAAAAAAAAATTGAAAATTTTTTAGCAATAATATGATAATGTGATACAAAATTGGTCATTATAATATCCAAATGAAGTTTCTTTGAGCTTAATTTTGTCGAAAATTAATTTTTGGGTTTTAAAAATAAATCTAAAAATTACAGGTATAAACTTTCCTTAGGATTCGTTTATCGTTGATTGAATGGATTTGTTCCCCAATTCAATTTAAAATATGGAATTATTTTAATCCTCATTATTAACAAATTTTAAATTTTTTTTTAAAAAAATATTATTTGGTTTTTTATTTTTGTATTACTGACCACGATTTTTCAATAGGACTCGGAGTAGAAGCTAGTGTGCTTAAATGAGGTAATTTTACGATAAAGAAATCATATTAACTTTCATCTATTTTCAAATTACATCTTATAGCTTTTAAAAAAAATATGTTTTTTGATTGGAGTATTCCTGAAAATACGGCTAAAATTATTAATTCGCTAGCATAAATAATAAAATCAGAGCTTTATAGCTATATATTTTTGATTTAAATTTTAGAAGCACTAAAATTGACAAAATAAAAGATAGAATGGAAATTAATTCTTCTTATTTTGGGTAGCTTTACCACTGCTATGTGCCTTTTTTTTGACACACCTCGATTTTTCCTAATAAAACAATCCAGATTACTTTCTTTTATAAATACGGAAATTTTTCTTGTAGTTGACATGTTAGCTTAAATAATTATTAGAAATATTCCCTTCTTTTTATTTCGTATCCCATTATGTTTATTTGGATTAGCTCCATATGAATTCTTTTTTTGTTAAAGTGCTTTAATCTTGAATACCCAATTACCATTTGAAGTCATAAAAAAAAATATTGAATATATAAAACTTGAAAGCTCTTTGAAGCTATAAAAACAACTTTGATTAGTTTTAGTTAAAAAAATCCTGATTTACTCTCATTTCAATTTCTGGTAACAAAAATAAGTCCTTCTCTATTCTTTTAATTAACTTTTTGACAATTTATCCGCAAAAATCGTTAATATAGTAAAAACATGAGCTTGATTAGGTAATATCAGCCACAAAAACTTTTATGTGAATAAATTATAGTTTTTTAAATTGGTTGTATATGGTTTTTGGAACTGTGTATACTAGTTGGTTCTGAGAAAATATCATTAAATACTTTGATATCCATTTTCGAGTAAGATTTAGAATTATCTTCAATTTTGTGAATTTTATTGAAAATATAAATTAATTTATTATAATTTTATTTTATTTTAAAAATAAATTATTTTTGAAATTCTAATTTTTTTCTATAAAATCGCTATATGGATATACCTTATAATGTTTTCTGCATCAACAATTAAAAGGATTTTAAAAGGATTTTTTGATTTATTTCATAACCATTTAACTAAAAAATGACATTCAAAATAAAAAATGAAAATATTTTTAAAAAACTGCGCTTAACATAAAATGATTTTTTTGAAAGAAAAAATTTTAATCAAATATTTTATAATTGAAAAAAAAAATATGTATAATTTAACTATAAATAAATTTCCTTAAATTTTTCTTTTCAAGAGGTGATAGGTCAATTATACATTATAAACTTAATGAAAAAAAGTATTCGGGATTTTAATGAAAACTTTAACCACATATGATTCCTCAAAATCAGTTTTACTTTTTTTAAATCAAAATTTATTTTATTTGTAATTTTTTGGTATTTTTAGAATTAAACTTCACTTTTATTATAATTGGATGAACCCCCAAAAATTAATTAATACTAATATTTTAATAATTTTTTTACTTTGTCTATAATTGGCACTACATTTCCCAAATCAAATACATCATTATTCAAATTATTTTTTATTTTGACCTATTTGACTTAGAAAAGTTTTATAAACAAAACTAAAATTAGAATTACTAAAAATAACGGTATATTGACTCCAAAATATAAAAATTACAAAAATCAATTCCTAATATAACTAAAATTTTATTAATTCCAACTTATCGAAAAATATTGGATAGATATTTCGGTGTCAGAGTTGCTAAAAATTGTATAAATAATTTTTCAATTCTATTATTCTTATATAATTATGATATTATGATAGATAAATAAATATTTAAGTTTTTATACGATTTTTTTGGATTAATGATGTTGATAGTCTTCTAATCTATATCTCAGTTTATCATTAGTATGTTGACTAAATATTTTTTACTTTTTTTAATAAAAAATGATTAGATGGTATTTAAATCAGACTCTTTTCTCAAAATTAAAATCCTTATAACTAGATCTAAATATACATCTAAGATATATATATGTATAAAAAAAATAATTAGTGAAATATTTTTTTAAAAAAAAAGTTTTTCGAATGGGTCTGGAAATATTTTTTATTGTCTGATATAATATCTTCCCATATTTTAATATTAATAGAAACATTACATATTCAAAAAAATCTGAATTCCAATTTTATTTAGAATTTAATACTAATGATTTTATTGTTTATTATTGATGTTTAATTAATTTTTTATGAAATAAATATGGATATATTTTTTCAAATTATATTTCGCATGTGGTAAATTTATATAAAGGTGGTAGTTTTTTATATCTACAAAAATTAAAATTTAGGTAATATGTACACAATTGTAATTTCGAATTCAAAATGATCAAATCAATATTAATCTATCAGTATCTTACTTTTTTTTAAATGTTACAAAGATAGAATTACTATTATAGTTATAAAAATTGATATCATTTTGACTATTCTAATAGGAATTTATTTTTATTGATATAATTTTGTTAAATCATATAGATTATAATACAACATTTTTTATTCGACACAAATTTACATAATAATTTTTAAAAAAATTGTTACGAATCTATTGCTTCCCAAAAATTAGGTAATTTGAATTATATATATTGGATGGAATTTGAATCAATTTCTATAAATTTATTGTTAAAAAAAAAAATGTTTTATTTCAAGATATAAAACGAGGTTGGTATAAAGAAAAATAAAAAGTTTGGGGGTTATAGTTTTTTTAATAAAAAAAACTACCTATGTATAAATATTTTTATGCTTAAATAAAAGTGTATTCTGAAAAACATTTGAGAAATTTATTTTTTGGTGAACTTTCACAGAAGTTTTCTCATTTTTGATTAAAACTCCCAATTTTTTTCAAATTGAAATGCCTGAAATTTTTTTTTTTGAACTTCGCAATTCGATCTTTACAAAAAAATCACAAAAAATCTTATAATATAATATTCAGTAAATGTATCACCAAAAAAAAAAAAATAGTGGGGAGGGGGTAAGTTTTATAAATTTATTCTTTTTCTAATTATTCTCTAAATTCACTTCATCAATTTAAACCTATACAATCCTAAAATATCTTTTATATCTATCCATAATATATGAGAAATATTAACTGGCTTTAAATTGTTGAAAAATAATCAAATTATATAACTAATACAATAAAATAAGCATAACGGTACATAAAATAGATATAAAAAATCTAGAAGTTCAAAATAGGGTTTGATTAGCAAAAAGATAGTGTAAAAACTCGCTATCTCATATTTGTTATTTTTTAATAGATAAGGTAAAAGAAGTCATTATTAGCCGCATGCTAAATTTTATTAAACTTATTTTATATTAGGGTACAAATTTAATATGCAAAGAATAATTTTGCGATATCGACCTCATCTAAAACAAAATTTCCTAAATTTGAATCATTTTATGCAACCGATATAAAATCATTTCGAATATTCTTTTTTTTTTTTGAATTAATAGCCTAATAATAACTTTTATTAATAAATTTTAAGAAAAAAAAGGTTATGAATAAATTAAAATCGATTTTTTTTCTCTTAAATTGAGATATAATTTTATAATAAGTTTCAAGGTTCTGGAAAATTTTTGATGTTATGAGTCCATATCTATCTGAAATTCCATCTTGTTTTTTTTTTCAATAACTTCAATAACTCTTTCTATGAGATTGAGAACCTTCAATAAATGTGTATGATAGCAAGATCCGATACAAAATTTGTGTTTTTCTTAAAATAAACCTCATTTTTGCTGTAAATTTCATCTAAATTTCCGATTTTAAAAACCCCTGAATAATTTTCCATAGAAATAATTACATCTATTCTTACCATAAAAACTCTTGGGTATCCCAAGTATGATCCAATCTAGAAGCGAGTTATTTTAAGTCATAGAATATTTTCTATTTATAGACTATCTTCACCTAATATATATATAATTATTTTGTTCTAAACTCCTTTTAAATATGATGAATAGTTTAGATAACGAGATTCTTATATTTTATATATGGAATCTTTTATGTTAGATTATTTACAAATATACAGAATATTTTATTAATCACTTCTAACTGCGCCATTAATAATTTGGAATATATTTTTAAGATTATGTATCTTTAATGTAGATTTATGACCAGATCCATTTTCTGTATCGAAAATTTATTATTTTGAAAATAAATAAAACCTCGAAAACAACTACTATTTTCTGTAATTCCTTGATTTTAGGTGATAAATTTTCGATTATAATTAAAATTTTGGGAATGATGGTTTTTCTCAAAGCGGTTTTTTAATTCAAGAATCATATCAAATTTAAAATATCTATTAAATATTTTTTTAGTCATATACCCCTTTTTAATGCGCCACATCACTGGTAAATAATAATAATTATCAGCTTTTATCACTCTTGGATTTTAGAAAGAGTGAATAACCATAGACAGGAGTTTTCAGTCACCAGAGGAATTTGGGCCAAGAAGGTCTGAAACTTTATTTTTAAAAGTATTTTTTCTATAATAATTTTTCACTTGGATTTATATTTTTGTGGCAACAAATCTTTGCTATAAATTCAAGTTTTATCAATATTGAATATCTACATATTTACTTTCTTCAGAAAAAAATCGATAAAATATTTTTAAAAAAATACCTGGTATGGAAGATAATAATTTTATTTGTCTTTTCGATTTATTTTTTCGTGGGATTTTATTACAGATTCATGATCTGCGCTTGCTTACTTGACAGTAAATTTATATTATACAGATCTTCTCTTTTATTGAAGTTTTCAAATTAGCAATTATTAACTTATAATGATAAATTTCTACTTCAGATATAGGTTTGTGAATATTTCAAATATTACTAAGATTTTTTTCTTTATAAAAATTTTTTTTGTAGCAGTTTTTTTTTATTTGTCTGGCTATCTATCTGAGATTTTATAATTAATTATGTATTTGAAATTATTTTATGTCTCTGATAGTAAGACCTTTATTTTATTACAGCTTGAAGAGCTCAAATCAACTGTTCTCAATGGTTGGAATTTTTAAAAAAATTTCTCAAAAAAATTTAACCATTTCTATCAATTTTTTCTATTTTTGAAACTTTATTTTAAATTTTTAGAGAGTATAGATATTTTATTTTTTTCTAAAATTTATATGGTCTTTTTTTTTTCTTTTTTTTTACCACTCCATCGAAAATTTTGAATATAAAACATATTTCAAAAGATTATCTCTAAGTCTTTTGTATTTTTAATTTCCGTTTAATGAAAAATGTAATTTTTTGCTATTAAGTTATTCTTAGAATAATTTATTTTTTTGAAAAATTCTTTTTAATTGGATAAAAAAATTTGAAAAAACCAAGGGGCTGATTAAAAAAGTCAACCCAGGTTTTTAATTTCGCAATGAAAAACTCAGGAAAAAAAACTCGAAAATATTGATTTGTACCTGTGATTTGAATTAAAGAATCATGTATTTTATTTTTATTTTTATTATTTTTATTTTTTGAAGCTAATGATAGACTGCGGCATTTTAAAAATAAACAGAATTTAAGAGAAAATAATGCAAATAAAAAAATATTAGATTTATATTTTAAAGATAAATACACCCATTTATCCACGAAAATGCATATAAAGTAAAGCGAGAATTGATTTTTCAACTAAATTTTTTTGCGATCTCTTTCGGAATAAAAAAATATTTGGTTCAGAAAAGCAAAAGATGAATTAAAAAAATCACTACAAAAACATTTCGAAATTAAAATAAGCTGGGGGTTTTAAAATTTTATATATTTTTGGCTTTGTTTTGGTGAATATAAGGAACATTTATATTTTATGTGTAAAGCTGACTTTCTTTGATATAAAAAAAGGTAAATTTTCTTTTTAGGATAAAATTCGCGCTATTTATGATATTGATGATCAATTGTATCGATTAAACCTTAGCCACTCAATTTTATTGTTATAAGCAGAGGAAAAAAAGTTTTTATATCATCATAATTTGTCCATTTTTTAAAAAGAATAATGATTCATCAAAACATATTCACATAATTTTTTAAAAATAAACTTGCAGTAAATATGTGACTTTATAGAATAAATATATTTTATTATGACTCTCCAAACATCAGAAGAAGATTTCTTAACCAAATCAGCGGAGTAATTATGCAAAATCACCATAACTAATTTTTTTGATCAAATAATATTATTTACACTAAAAATCGGGCTTTTGATGAATTTCATTTTAGGATTATTTTTCTTTCTTTCTTTCTTTTTTCTTTTTTGAATTGGTAAACAACAACTATACTATTTTAGAAAATTTATGTTATTTTTTACCGTGGACGTAATATACCAATGGTCTTGAAACCTTTATTTTTATTGTTACTAATATTCTACGCATTATAAATAAATTTCTATCTTGAAAACAGTCTCCGATATGTGTATTATTGGATAAATCGACAGATCTGAGTGATTGAAATTGTTGATCGATAAGAATAGAATCGAGGAAAAAGTTTGGGGCCGGAAAGTGACTAGAAAATTGTAATAAAACCGAAAAATGGAAAAAATAGTTTTAGGAAAACTGCCGTGTTCTATAAGATTATTTAGGTAAATAAATGAAGTTAGTACGTTCTAGCAAGCCTGTATTATTTCATTTTTGTAAAGTTTTTTACACAACTAGAGATTGGGGTGGTTTACTTTACAAATATATATGGATTTTTGTTGGCAATTCTAGATAGAAGTTGTTGAACATAACACTTTGAGCTAGTACTAAAACCCACATTCCATCACTCTCAATTTTAATGCCAAATAAATACACTTAATTTTATCTAATTTAGGTATACATAGTTCCCTGGTCGTTTAATGGTTAAGGGTGGTGTTGGTTCTAAAGAAAAATGGTGCCTATATGGACTATCGGAAAGCTCGTGTGTTTGATAATTCTCCAAGATTGGAAAATACGCAAAATTAGAGCTCTTACATAAGGTCAAGTAACACCAGGTGGATAAGGCGTTTCTGTGCATCAAAATCGATAAACGTTATACTTTTCTGCCACGCAAAAATTTAAAATGATTTTATCCAAAATGAAAAAAATGATTTATCTATCCCAAAAATATTTTACTACAAAATTCCGTGATACAAAAAAAAATCTATCCGAAAAAATCGATAACTACTATATGGAAAAGAATTTGTATCTTCAATTGTGGCTTCATTAATTTTACCTATTTTTCTGCAAGCTTAAAGCAAGATAAGCCCTTCAAAACTCTAACTTTCGCTCTTTTTGCTAAAGTCTACTTACTGGAGAACTTTTAATTCTAACTAGTTATTAATTAATGTATTTTTCTCTTCTAATGATGCTCTCTGTTCAGTTCTTGCATTATAGATGTTGATGAATATCCACTAAAATTTAGAATAAGTATTTCATCGTTTTTTTTTGGTAGTTTTTCATATATGCATAAACCTGATAATCGATAAATTTGTACAACTAATAAATGAAATAAATTCTGCGTAAAAAAAAAAGTAATAAATGAATAGCTAAATAAAGCAATTTTATCTAAAAAAATAAAATAACAGCCATACCCAATCGTAAAACCCGGTGGGGAAAGTCACTGGGTATCATTAGTTCGTATATATTATTTTTTAATTGATTATTTATAATGAGACAATATAAAACAGATAAGTTGTTATAATATAAACGATCAGAAAGAACCAAAATCCAAAATGACGCAATATTTATGTTATGTTACTAGTTGGGGATAAAGGGGTCGGAAAAGGATATAAAAAAGGCAAGAAGAACTGGTTTGTACAGGTATTTTTATCTTAAAGGATAGTTTAACTATACAATAAGTGGGTTTCAAAAACTTAAGTTATCATGCTCTAAAAAATATTCGGAAAGAGAACCCCTTTCAACACTAGTCACTAAACAGAATACCATTTAAATGTGGTTTTATCGCATATTTGTGCTAATAAAATAAATTATCATTAAAAAAACAGGATTCTACAAGTTTATGCTATTTGGAGCATGAAAAGATTCCAAACTTCAAAAAATAAATATTTCATCAACGAAAATAATAACAACATCTTTTTTCTGTACTGCTACTTCCATATATTTTAATTTCGAAACACACACACACACACACACATTTTTGACTGCTCTGCCAATTTTATTTTTTTGTGCAATATCGACTTTGAAATTTTTGATTATCTCTGGAATACTTTTAGCACTATATTAATATTTTAAAAAAGAATTAAAAAAATATGAGAGCTTCGGTTCTGATGAGAGTTTTGAGACTGTTGTGTGTCATAGCCGCAATCAGTATAGTTTTTGGGCTAACTTTATCGCTTATATTCTATGCTAATATGAGTAAAGTAAAAGACAAAATCTATAGAAAATTCAAGTATGAGGGATTACCAAAATCGATTATTTCCAAGATGTATGTAGAGCCCACTATGCAAGCATGGTGGGATGATATGGTCAGGACAGGGAAAGAGTGTTTCAACTGTAACAATGGATCGTTTTCAAACTGGGACCCATCTTCTGACCAAGTGAGGTTGATTATACTTAACGGAAGAAATTATGAAACCGAACAAATGAAAAGTTGGAGTTCTCTTAACCCAGTTATCTTGAAAACCAAGGGACCTGATGATATGGTCGATTTGTACTTTCACGATAATGTCAAGGATTTTGAAGAGACTCTTAATTTCATATACTACTCTCTATTCGACAAAATTACTCATGTTTATAAGAACGAGTACTTTTTGGTTGTTGAGGACGACGCTCTTCTTGGCAATATCGAGCAGCTAAAAAAAGATGTTGGTTGCGCTATGGCCAACAAAGTGGGAGTATACTCGCTTTTTGGTCAAGGGACTAGCCATCATGCATATTCTTGGGGCACTCAGGCTATGCTTTATAGCAGATTCTATCTAAAGGAATTCAGACCCTTCCATCTCCGAAATATTGCTTTCCACCCAATCGACCTTCTTATCGCTAGTTTCAAAAGAACCTGCAAAACTAACAAAAGCTATATTCATCATAAAGGCCAAAGAAACTTCAAAGGGAATTAAAGACAGCTTATTTAGCTTTCTATAGATCCATTTTCATTCTTTAAACTATTTTATGCTCTTATATGTTTCCATCTCGGAACATTTGTAGTTCCTAAATAAAATGAATACTGTAGTCACTTTTAAAGCAAAGATATTAAAATGAAAAAGACGAATAGTCACTGAAGGACTGCATTGTTTCATTATTTTGGAAGCGGAATTGGTTTTTGTTAGAAATGAAATTTACGTCTCAGCTGCCTAGTAACGAAGGTCGGCATTCCGGACCATTTAATAGCTAGATGTATGGACGGATGGTTGGGATACTCAACGAGACTGTGTAAAATATTTGGAGAAAAGGTGCGGGTGTTTTTCGGCCAATTAAAATGATGTTTTGAGAGTAAGGGGGCAGAGTTGGATATTTAGGGATCCTTTAAGCCTTCTCAGGGCCAGTGGCACAAAATTGTTTCATGTTATTAAATACTGATTTTAGAGATGAGTTTGGTAATTTCATGGATAATTTTATAACAGCCATAACAAAAAAAAAAAAATTTGTCCTTACGGAAAAAATGTGTTTATAATTAATTTTGGTTTCTTCCCCTCCTATAAAAAATACATAATTAAAAGAACCCACAGAGGCTCCAAAAGAGGGTATCGTTTTCAAAAGAGCTGCGATAAATGGATCTTGTATGGAAAAAATTGAAAACTTTGATAAGTGCTGCTGAGCAGGACGCTGCCGGAATCTTGGTTATCACCACGATACTACCGGCTGAGGCCCAATCACTGCTCGATGAGTTCAAGCGATCTGCTAATCCAAAGTTGGAAATCAGGCAATGGACCCATATTAAAAGACCCAGTAAGGATGAGCTACACAAGCTTGTCAATGGGGCCTGCTGTATTCTTTTGACATTGAGAGAGGTGGTCGATGAAGAGTTCCTGGATGCTGTAGGTCCCAGCTTAAAGGCGATTTCAGTATATGGGACCGGATACGATCATATAGATGTTGATCTGATCCGACGGCGCGGAATATCTTTGGGGAACACGCCTGGTGCTGTGACA
>LSSL01003062.1:0-12782 GCA_001953115.1 Smittium mucronatum | reverse complement strand
CGGTGGACCGAAAAATCGGCGGAAAGGGAAAATGGATGAATCTTCAGCTGCTGTACCCTGACCTGAAACTT
The DNA here is from genome assembly GCA_001953115.1 of Smittium mucronatum. NCBI lineage: Eukaryota > Fungi > Kickxellomycota > Harpellomycetes > Harpellales > Legeriomycetaceae > Smittium > Smittium mucronatum. The sequence goes on along the minus strand of LSSL01003062.1, from coordinate 12,711 downwards.
GGCCTCCAGGACATCGGTAAAATGCGAATGGGGACCTTCCGTACCGTCCAGCGACTATCAAATATGAAATTTTTAGATGAAAAGTTCAAAAAAAAATTGTCCCTTCTGCAATTTCGATGTGCCTGATACTGTCGACCACATCTTATTAAATTGCTCTCAATGGGACAAACAGCGAAATGAGACGATCGGCCGGTTAATATCTGCATTGATCCGCTCAGATATCAAAAACCTTCTTTCGAATTTCAATGAATTCCGGTTGGGGATAGTTGGAAAACTCCTTGGGTGGAGTCTAAAAAAACTTTAAGTCAGCTACAAGCTGACACCGTCGATCAAAAATTTGTGTTGGAAACAGCCAAATTTCTGATTGGCATCCGCGTGCCACGAACACTTAAGCTCCAGAGTTTAAGTGATTCAACAGCCCCCTTGAACCAATGCCCTCGAGGTATGGAGCTGCTAGAGCGGCAGAGGGGAGTAGGGTCACAAATTTTTTTAAATTTTTTTACTTTTTGTAATTTTTTTAAATTTTTTTTCATTAACTTTAAAATAAAATTTCCGAAAAAAACAAACGATTCATCACATAAAAATTAAACTGTATAAACTCAAGGGGCGTTTTTTATGGATAATTGAGAAATTTTAAAGAGGGCTGTGGACTTCTTTCTCTTACTTGTGATTTTTTTAAATTGAATTAGCCAATAAAATTTCAGGCTTCCATTTTCAAAAAAAGTTTATTTATATTCGCATTCTTTGTATTATCGACACTACGCCTGCCACTATAAGCTGTCCAGCTAGTATAAGAGAACCTTATATTGTATACAGGTTATCTTCACTCAGCTTTTATTGACAAACCAACTCACTCAAATACAAAAAGAGCAAAAAAACAAAAAAACAAAAAAATAACGAATGGGATCTCGATTCCGATTCTCGATCTTAGAAAAAAAATAAGTAAGAAAACGAATAAAATAATCTTGTTCAGTATCATAAAACTTGTAATATAGATAAACCAAGGCCCTTTAAGCGGGTTAGGTCCGAATGAACCAAGGGTGTCAAGGGAAAGACACCAATTAAACCTATATCTGGTTTTCAAAAACAGAGTTTTTGTGAACTTTCCCGGGTCTCAGGACAACTACGAGGCCGAAATCTCCATAAAATCTCAAAATAAAAATTAAAAATAAAAATAAACAAAAAAAACTAGAAACCAAAAAATATATATTCAGATAAAAAAAACAGTCTAGATGAATGAATAATCCGAGGTGTTGTTAAAACACTTAATATTGGGAGGAGAAATATGTGTCCTGAAAAATTTCTGATCTCTTGGCTCGAATCTTAAAGACTGATGTGGATGGTGTCAATTTTAGGCAATAATGCGACTGGCCTCAAAATCGTTGGGAGTTCATTGAAAGGGTTCTGGTGCTCTAGAAAAGAAGATAATAAGAGCCCATACCACATATTTTGTCTTTGATTATGTATATAATGCTAAAAATTTAATTTCTAAAAATTTGGTATATGACGAGGGAAAATAGATCTATACCAAACTGTTCAAATTGAGCATGTCATTTTGGTGATCAACATCTCTAAATTCAAAATTTCTGGGTCTAAATTGACATTTAAATTGACCAAAAAGCAGTTTGGTTCTCTAGGCACTATTTTCAACATTAGCGCATTTTGAAAGAAGGATAATAATGCCATTCTCCCCTATGGGATGCAAGTGCTTTTCAAAATAGATAAAAAAGAAGACCTAAGCAAAGTCCCAAACTTTCTTGACCATGATTGAAAAAAAATAAAAATCTTTTACAAAAGCTACAAAAAAATCTGTAGGTACTGTAAAAATATGGATTATTGGAAATATCAGTGCCCCAAACTTAAAAAAGTGGCAAAGATCTTCCAATGAGGAGTTAGAAATATTTAAAAATGGTTTTTCTTCTCTAGAAACTCCAATAGACAACTTTATCTGGGTAATTGGGCGGGGAAGAGTACTATTGGGAAAAAAACCTTCACAAAAAATCAGAAAACTCAAAATTTCATGGCTTTATTTAATGAAAAATATTTTAAAGATGATAACCCTTTAAACCCCAGTAATAAAAAAAAAACGAGGGTGCCTTGGGAAGTTCCCAAGGCGATGTAATGACCATCTAGTAAAAAAAACTTCTTGAATCAATAAAGAAATAGATTGTAAAATTAAAAGCATTCCTAATAAAACCTAGGATACTTTATTTAAACACCTCAAAGAATTTATTTCTCATATTAAATAAATATTTAATGAAAAAATACCGATCTCTGGAAACAGTAAGACCAAGAATGAATTTTCTTATTCCAATTATAACATGATGCTCAGTTCATCCTCTGCTATGACTATAGATGAAGAAAATTAGAGAAGATAAAAAAAAAATGATGATTGATTTTACAAGAATAAAATTATAAACTCCTAAATACCTTATTCATCCGGCTTCAATTTAGAAGATCAATATGATCGAATAGAGATCGTTATATTATTACTCAATAAAGCATAAAAATTACGACTTAATCAAATCGAAAACACTTAACGATCTTACGAAATTTCAAAAAAAGCCAAGAAAAAGAGTAGAAAAACTACTCGTGCTTAACATACAAGAGCTAAAACGGAAGATGATAAACAGAATATTATTAAAATTCTTCCTTTATGGAAGACAAGTTTATAGTAAAAAAAATAAAACATAGAAAAAATCAATCGCGTCACGAAATCTGGCTATGTGACCACAAAAAAATAAATTTGTGATCTGATGAAATAAAAAAAATAGAAAAAACCACTAAAAACCAAAATTATACAAGAAAAAATATAGAATTTCGATCTGCAAATTCTAAAATTGCAAATTTGATGAATGATGAACTAAAGAAAAATAAAAAATATGAATTAAGACCCAAATCAGATACCCCAAACTATGGGCTTAATAATAAGCTCAGAATTATGAAATTTAATGTCAGGAGCATTAAAAATTCTGGAAAAGAGCTTAAGTACTATCTCTACTCAACCCAGCCAAATATTCTGGCACTCCAGGAAAAAATTTTAAATAAAAAAAATACATATACAAACTACCTGGATACAAATGTATTGAGGCTAAAACTGGAATCACCAAAGCCAGTACTAGAAAAATATTAGCTGAAGGGAGAATCTGGAATATCAATAAGATATTTCAAGCTTCTCAAACATGGATATATGGACGCGACTCAAGCCACCGCTCTATACGAAATTTTGCAAAGTAGAAAAATAAAAAATAAAAAAACCCCACCATGCTATATCGACTATAGAGAATAATATTAAACAGTGTCCCACATCGCACTGCAGTACAAACTGAAGGACATTGTGATCAAAGGGAATTACTCAATGTTATCTGGGGCTATTACAGGTCCCCTAAAATAGATGTTAGGATTGAAGACAATGTCTCCAAACCTACTTAATGCTGAGTGGGCTGCAACAAGACTGCACAACCTCACCAATATTGTTTTATTTATATATTAACATTTTTTTCCCAAAGTTATTCAATTTGCATATGCACCTGAATTCACCTCTAAGATAACTAAACTTCTCTTTGAAGATGATGCTACTACTATTGGCCAAATAAGATATCGATATGTATTTGGCATTAAATCGAATATCTGATTGGTTTAATAAATGTAAGATGGCTGTAAATATCCAAGTGCGGCTTAATGAATGACACCAGTACCCAATCGCTTGATATGATATTGCAAGACGAAAATATAACAAAAAATTATCAGTGCACATATTTGTGGTATATTAGGCGCCCAGTGCAATATCTGAATTTAATTACATCCTCAACTTTTTTATCGAATAAAAGCACAGTAATCATTAAATACATTATTTTTCAAAAACTATGGGAAATTAAGTAATCATTGGATGTAACGATAAAATATGGTTTTACTGAAGTATCAAACGTTTAATGAGAAAAACGCGTTTTATTGATAAATCTAAGCTTTTTTCAACTTGATAAATTTTTTTAAAAAAAGCTAGATTTCTCAAAATAACGCGTTTTTCTCAAAATACTATTTTTTTTAACGCAATAGAATGCATTAATTGATATGGGCTGAATAATATCAAATTAGAAATATTTATCAAAATCAACAGTATTTACCAAAATAATTATATATACTTAGTTTCGTTTTTTTTGGAGAGCTTTTTTCAAAAAATACGATTATTTAGTTCTTAATTTTTTTTTAACTTTTTAAAAAATTCTAAAAGTCATTCTAGCTACATATTAATTTATTGTTTCAAAAGAAATAAAAATAATGTATAATACAATTCTTATTGTTATTATTAGTCCTCATGTACTTTAACAATAAGAACCCCCTTTAAAATCAATATTACTTTAGTTAGCACCTAATAGCTTTTTTGGAGGGTTTCAAGCATTTTTGGACGTCTTTTAACTAGTATATTAGCTATAAATCATGTATTTAATAAAATTTAATAAAGCTTTCATTGGGAGTATAACATAATAAATATGGGAAAGCTATCTAATTTCATATTAATATAGGAACCGGTTATCAATATAATTTCCTTACACTGATAAAATCAAATGCAAATCAATTGATCTAAATATCGTTTTTTCGAGCATTTAAATTTGTATAAAATCTATGTTGCGTAGAATGAGATTCGTATTGATTAATTAGATTTAAATTGATAAATTTGCGTTTTATCGTTTAAAATCAGAATCTTGACAAATGTTAGTATTTATCATTTTAACGCGTTTTTATCAAAATAAATACCCCTAGCACACAATTGGTTCTTAATAAAATCTTAAACCGACGGTGATTAGATGCGTCATTTAATTGATAGATATATGAATATTTTGAGTAAATCCGCTATAATTGGTAATTATTTCTGAAACCCAAACAAATTCACTTATTGCATAGGCGACCTATTATAAACAATAAATGGGACGTTTTAGAGACCACAAAAAACAAAAAATCAAAGGTCAGAAAGACTTTTTACTCTGCTTATAGCTCCCTTAAGCGGATAGATGTACATATAAGCTTAAAAATAAAAATCATAAATTTAGTTCGATGCCTATTGGTTAGTATTTAGGCGATAAATTTGGAATCAGTGAAGTCAGAGTCAAGCCGATCCCGATTGAAATCGACAAAGGTATCAGAATTGTTTCCAATTTGGGCAACTCTGCCTCCATGAAACGGGTCCGAACCAAAATCGGGATAAAATCCGTCCACTTAAAAACTAGCAATGCTCGAGGCCGTTCATATTACAAGTGAGCAAGCTTAAAAACTTGGATGGTCGGCCTCATTAAGTTGCCCATCAAGGCCAAAATGGTCACCTGGGAGACCAATAGTGCAATATGGTTAAAAAAAAATTTGTGTTTATAATTCAAAAGGTGAAACAACCATCACAATATTCGACATTAATTAAAAAATTACCACTCAAAAAACCACCGGTGGACTTTGGACCGAAAAATTGGAGATAAAGTTGACTGTGTCAATCTCAAAAGGCTGTACCCAGACCTGAAACTTGAACTACAGGAAATCGGTAAAATTCAAATATGGACCTTCCGGACCACACAAAGACTGTCAATATGAATTTTTATATGAAAAAATTGAAAAATAAATCTATTATACAAACTAGATGTGACTGAAACTGTCGAACTTATCCACCTGAACTGCGCGAGATATAATAAATGCTGGAGTGAGACGTTTGGCCGGTTCATACATGCATAAATCCGCTCAGACTATAAAAAAGGATTTTCTAAATTCAATTAATACCGGCTGGGATAGTTGGAAAGCTCCTTGGGTGAGGGGGGGGGGGTCTAAAAATACTTTAAATCAGCTCCAAGCTGACAACTCTGGTCTTATATTTGTTTTGGAAACAGCAAAATTTCTGGTTGGCGTCTGCGTGGCACTAAAATTTAAGCTACATGGTTTAATTGATTCACTGCCCCCTCTTGAACCAATGATCTCGAGGTATGATTTAACTAGAGGGGCAGAGTGTAGTTGAGTGAAAAATTCCCACTTTTTTTATTAAGTTTATAGAGCTTTTTATGAATTTTAAAAAAATTCCCTGAAAAAAAAGTGGGTTGTGGACTCCAAATAAATAATTATATTTAATTAATTATATAATGTGAAATTATCATCGCCATAATCGATGGGCAAAATAAATTTAACAATTAAAAGATACAATACCGGATGCAAGCAAAAAAATCAGATATAAATTGAGCCGATTATCAAGTTGTAATAAAACCCGAATGAGGCAATCGATAGCTCATTATTGTTCTAACCCAATATTATTATAAAAATTAAAATACACATTCAACAAATCTTGATTGGGGATAGTTGAAGAACTCTTGGGGGGAGGGGGTATAATAATTTTTAAGCTAGCTAATATTTTGCACCAATGTTTTTGAATTATACGGGAAAAGATTTATTTAATCTTTTCAATGGTGTTCCCAGCACAATTATGCTTTAGAGTACAAAATATTCACAGTAATTTTTGGAAAAATCATTTAAATTATGGGGCTGCTATATCGGTAGAGGGTAATTAGACGAAATATTCGAAAAATATTCGCTCTTTTCAATATTTTTAAATTGGTTTTTGCAATCTTTTATCGAATTTAAAATAAATTTCCTGCAAATAAAAAAAGCCAAAAATCTAACCAAAAATCTAAATTTTATATAATGAGTCTCTTATTTTGATGTATTATTATGGAGAATTAATAGAATTAAATCTTATTACTAAAATTGTCAACTTCTCTGGGGGAGATTTATGAGGGTCTAGATATATTTTTAATTAGCTCTAATATGAAGTCGCTAATCATGAGTTTTAATTAGAATCAGATAAATCTATGATTGGATTCTGGATTTATAAAAAATTTCAATTTCGGGGTTTAAGTTATTAATTTTCCTCTTTTAACTGTTTCCAACAAGATATATAGTCTCCAAAAAGCAGAAAATAATAAGAGGATTATAAAAGGATTCTTTCTACATTTTATTATTATTTATTGTTAGTTTTCAAATAAATTTCTTGTAAATAAAAAAGGGGACTATAAATTCGTTTATTTTTATAAGTTTATCCCAATTTTTTAATGACAATTTTCCTAATAAAATACTTTATCAATTTATTTGTGCTAAAAAAAATAAAAAGAAGCTTATGATTAAAAATAATAAATCTATATGCAGAATAAATCGAAGAAATAATTATTTGTATGGATTTGATAAAATCTTAGCTAGAAAAACAATTGAAAATTTAAAGCTTTGAAAAGTTTCTAAACTCTAAAGCCAACCGAAAATTTTGATAATTATTTTTAAATTTCAGATATATAAAATAAAATCTAACTTTGGAATTATATCTGATGGACAATTAAATACTAATTTTCTTTGTTTTATCGATAATCAGGGCTTATTAAATAAATTAAATTGTAAAATTTTCATATATTTCCCAAATAAAAGTAGTTTTTGAAATGGATAAATATCGATATTTTTAGTTTTAAAAAAACATATAATAAGAAATATATAAAATTTTGTTTCTTTACTCTCATCTTACATTACTATAGCTTTTAGAAAAATATGATTTTGAAAATACATCTAAAAATGCGCTGAATACGGAACATTTTAAAAATTTTATCCTAATTATATTAAAAATAACTTCTATAAATTTATGGATTTTTTCTAAAAATAAAGCTGAAAACTATAGCTATTTTCTTTCAACTAATTAAAAGTATTAGAATTTACCAAAAAAAAGCTTTTTTCAAAAGAAAAACATATCTATCAGCAAAAATATTATATATTAGAGATTGTGAATCATTTGCGTATTAATATTTATTTTACAATTTAATATTCTGATCAGTTTATATCTAAATAAAATCATTTATATATTTATTATTTTTAAAGGTGAAAATTTTTATTTAAAATAAAGTGAATAAAATTTCCTCAAATTCTCTGGAGAAAAATCGCACTCAAAATCTTAATAATTTTTTTTTTTTAAAATATTTCACGAAGGATAAAAATATACTTAGATTTCTTTTGTAACACTTTTGGATATTATAATCTTTGTTTAAATAAATAATGGAGATTAAACAGCGAAAATTTTTAAATGGACAAAATAATTTCAAAATAAACGTTGATTTTAAAATGAATATTAAAGTTGTCACCTATAACGTATATATAAAACAGATCAGATTTTAGAATAAACTAAAATGGATTTTAACTTAAAATTAAAATTAAAAAAATCAATAAGAATTTTTGAAAATTATAACTTTTATACAATTTTAATGTTTATATGGCGAAAACAGTATTATGTTTCAACGATTTTCTTAAACTATTTAAAAATTATTAATAAGAAAAATTAATTTCATCTAATAAAAATTCTACAAATCGGTGTAAATTATTTACAAAAAATATTGTTTAACTTTAATTTTCAAGCTTTAAAAAGAGTTAGAGCTTTTATTTAATCTTTTGAATTTACAAGGAAAAAACTGGTTAGATGAATTAAGTAATTTTTTTTATTTCTTTAACATCAGGCCAAAAAATATCTATTAAATTTTGAAATAATGAATTTTTAAATTTTTAAATTTATCGAAATTTAGCTTATCAACCCTTTTTATAACTCAAAATTTCTTCTTATCCCTTATTATTTACAAATTATGATAAAAAACTGAGAAGAAAGCAGTAAGCTTTTTTTATTAGTGAATTTTATTATTTTTAAATATTATAGCAGGCAAAAAACAAATCAAAACCAAATTCTTACCCTTCAAAAGGTGTGTAAAAACTGAGAATCATAAATTGTAATTTTGAAGACTAAACATGAATTTAGCTTAAAATGATATAAATTATCAAACATCATCATCCAGCCGATATAATTAGTGCCCGGCTAAATAAATTTTAATTTGGAATAAAGATAACTAGGATTTTAATTTTAATTAGGAAAATTTTAATTTATTTGTATTTGTAATGGGCTAAATTTCAAAAAAAAAAATTTTTTATCAAGACACTAAAAATGATTGAATAAGAATGACTAATCATTAAAGTAAATTATTCGGTAAAAATCCCTTTATACCTATTTTTTTATCACAAATTTTCTCTATCACTTTTATGCGCTGGTTATCATTTATGAAAGGTGTAAAATTGAATTTTTATTTTCATTGAATTTTTTCCTAAAATTTTTTGACTGAATATCTAAATTTTCAAATTAATTCCAAATGATATTATAAATTTTTTTTGAAAATTAATAAATTGGTTTGTAAATTAGTTAGAACAATGACCTGGATAATGCACTATCATTATGTTTTTTAGAACAGATTAAAGACTAAAATCTCAAATTATTAATATTCTAGAAAATAAATATCAATAAATCATTTTAGCTCAACAAAAAATAAATAAAGAATTCTTCATAAATACATTTTAAAAATCCAATATTTAAATTTTCAATATTTTAAACTTCCTGGTCGAATTTTTTTTTTAATAATTGGATAAAAAAAGCTTCTTTACTAAGCTATACAGAAATTTTCTTTAAAGAAACCCCCTATAAAGCATTTTTTATCATATTTTTGTAAGATTAAAAGTGTTTTTTAAAAAATATTCTGGAAAAATCATTGAACAAAAATCAAATTTATGATTTCTTAATTTAAATTCATTTCATTTTTTATAGATAGCCATATCATTTTTGAATTCTATTTCAGCCACTAAATATTATATATTAACAGTTCGATTTTTTTAATAACAAGGTGTTACATTTAAATATTTCAGTCTATTTTAGATAATATTATCCGTCATATTTAAAATTTATATGGAAAAGAAACAATATTTACACTAAATATTGATAATACCAATGTGAAGTTGAAACAATCTAAAGGTTTTTCAAAAATATCAACAGATCAGATAAAACTTTAAAATTTAAAAACTCTAATGGATTATTTCGAGTGCCGATTCATATTTTCTCTTATAATTAAAAATAATTTCAAATAAAAATGATTTTAAAAATCGAAAATTCGACGTTACAATAAAAACATTACAGGTATTGCACTTGTTATAAATTTACTTTGAGAAAATAAGATTTTGTTTTCTGTTTTAATAGTAGAGTTTATGCAACTTAAATTCTTTTCTTTATTTACATATTAACTTTTAATTCAAAATCGATAATAATAAAAATTAAGAAAATGAAAAAAAAAAATAATGCCATAATAATCCTAGTAATTCATGCTTTCCTTGATTTTTTTTAACAAAATTGGCTTATTATTTAGAAAAAGTAGTATTTTTACCTAGTTTTTATAGAAATATTTAATTACTAGTATTTTATTATTATTATTTTGGAAAAAGCTCAAAAATTTTACTTAATTGATATTAATTGTAAATTATTCTAATTATAATCACAAACCGATTTTGTAACTAATTCTAAAGTTTAAAACTATGCTTTTAACTATTTTGATCGCTATTAATGTGAAAATGTGGTTAAGTACATGGGGATTGACTTCTGATTTCCACGAAATCGGAAAATAAGTATTAGAAAAATGGTTTCATAACAATCTAAATATCTTCATCTTTGAACCATTTATTAGTCTTTCCTTTTATTCATTTTCATCATTTTAACGCGTATTACCAAAAAGATTTCACATCACTCTAATTTTTATAAATAATTTCTTAATATTCTTGATATTTTATCCTTCTCATTACCTTTAGTTTTTATTTTCTACAATATGTGTGTTTGAAGAAAATTTGCTTTTTAGGGTGATTGCAAATCGATATTTAGGGTCCTTATCACATTTAAAGAGTAAAAATAACACCCTTTTTTAAAAAAAAATTAGAAAAAAAAACTTTTATTTTAGTTTTATTTTATTTCTGTTATTTTATATTAGCCTAACTTGTATTATTATTATTATTGTTATTATTATTGTTATTATTATTGTTATTATTATTGTTATTAATTAATTATTAATGGCATAGTGAAGAGAAAATATTTGAATCAAGAATTTGTATTTGGTTTTATTTTAAAGATACAAAAAAAAGGTAAAAAATATAAAAATATCAATATTTATTAATTAGCCCTATTATTTACTTTATAGCTGGACTATTTCAAATTTCTCATAAGTTCTTTTTGAATATCCACTCCTTCATTTTTAAAAGTTAAATGATTTTGATATAAAATAACATTATAAGTCTTGATCATTATCTGTTTAAAAGGGCTGTTTATAATTAATTTCTGAATTATCATTCAACTAACTTTTAAAAGTTAGTTATACCTAAAAAGGGGGGACCATCTGTTATTGACTAAATTTTATGTATATTTGTTATCTAATCTTCTTTCAAATTTGACCAGTTAAGGTATATAATATCTGATTACTTCAAAAAAAATTTAAATGTAACTATTATATAAAAAAATCAACTCATTTCTATTTAAACATAAGCTTTTTTTTCGGAAAATACATAGCACAGATAAATAAAAAAGATTGTAAACGATTTTGCAATCGAATCGACAATGATTTTTGATCGCACATTCAATGATAAAATAAGTTATAGAGAGTTACTTAGTTGGGTGCACTTTTGATTATGAGCTTATTTGTCTTTTAGGATATAAATCTGTAATTAGAATGTTTCTAGTAAAAAAATTTAACCAGTGGAGTATAATTGACACAGTTATCACTTGAACACCCTCCTCCCAAGCAACTTTCAAACTACTTCGATCGGATAACTTTGGAATTATAAACTTTGTTTGATATTGGTCCGGGTCAAAGTTGATATAAGTTGGTTCACAGTCTCATTATGATGATTTTTCATCAGTCAATAATTCAGTATAATGGTAAATTCTCCTTTAAAATTTTTTTCTGAGACGGGCTTTTTTTTATAAAAACAACAAACATAAATTTATTATCCGATGGTTAACGTGTAATTCAGGAGAGCCTGATTATTTCTTTTCAATATGGGTCCAATATTCCTTTACTTGTAATATATAAAAAGCTTTATTTAATATTATTTTTTATAAATTCATGATTTACTACTTTTAATTTATTTATTTCTACATTTGTGATAAAGTTTCTCATTTTTGTATTTTCAAAAATAAAAAAAGATCAATAGTTTACCACTGATAAAGCACAAGGTCATCTGAGATTTTATAGATAACATTGAACCCAACTATACACATTGTCTGAATAAAAATAAAAATAAAAATAAAAATAGTTCTTTTTATTTTATTTTTTTTACGGGAAATTTATTTTAAAGTAAATAAAAAGTTATAAAAACTAATTTAAAAAAATTACAAAAAGTAAAAAAATTTCAAAAAATTTGTGACCCTACTCCCCTCTGCCGCTCTAGCAGCTCCATACCTCGAGGGCATTGGTTCAAGGGGGCTGTTGAATCACTTAAACTCTGGAGCTTAAGTGTTCGTGGCACGCGGATGCCAATCAGAAATTTGGCTGTTTCCAACACAAATTTTTGATCGACGGTGTCAGCTTGTAGCTGACTTAAAGTTTTTTTAGACTCCACCCAAGGAGTTTTCCAACTATCCCCAACCGGAATTCATTGAAATTCGAAAGAAGGTTTTTGATATCTGAGCGGATCAATGCAGATATTAACCGGCCGATCGTCTCATTTCGCTGTTTGTCCCATTGAGAGCAATTTAATAAGATGTGGTCGACAGTATCAGGCACATCGAAATTGCAGAAGGGACAATTTTTTTTTGAACTTTTCATCTAAAAATTTCATATTTGATAGTCGCTGGACGGTACGGAA
>LSSL01003058.1:0-20208 GCA_001953115.1 Smittium mucronatum | reverse complement strand
TAGTCCGGAAGAGGAGCTTATTTTAGTTAGGACAATAGTCTTTTCTAAACGTCTTTTTTATTTATTTTTATTTTTATAGTATAGTTTTTAATGACGTTATCTTACAATAAAATTCCGTTGAAAAGAAGAAAAAAAGTGATATCGCTAACTGTAAGTTTGAGCAGCATATAAAAACACTATGTACTCTTTTTCTATCTAATTTGATTGTCTATGCGTTAGAATGTTTTTAAACAAAAAAAAAGTGGTTATTTTAATAAAGTTATTTAACAATAGTATTTATCTGCCACAAATTATCCTAAAAACTATATGTGGTCCTAGAATGATGATAAATAGATGGTCACTATGACTGAATTTCCCCAATTAGATATTTGTAACTCGATTTAGGGGTGTTTACTGACAACTTCGAAAATATATGGAATCTTTTTTGTAACAACTCATTAGTGGTAATTGGTAATCTGTAACAATCCAAGGGGGAAAATCGCCTCCAAAATGGAACAGAGTCGAAAAAAAAAAGTACCGAGTTTACTATTCAGCATTTCCCGTCAATAATGTATTCTAAACAGCTATTGGATTTTCTAGATAACCAGCCAACCCACGAATGATCCATATTTTGAGATACTTGAATATGTGAAAGAATGATGCTGAACCTTATGTATAAATATCATGCTAGGTGAAGTCGAAAATTAGTAGCTACGATCAATGACTATCTTTTAATATTTTTTCTTTAAATAAAGACATATATAATTTTTATACTTTTAAATATTCTTCATAAAATGCCGAATTACGAGCCCGAAAGTTCAAAGGATATTAATTTTATAAAAAGGCACAGAGAAAGAGCCCATTATGATCAAGAAACAGTGTTTAGTATTCTAGATGCCGGTCAAATTGCACATGTTGGGTTCACGATCCCAGAATCAAGTGCTGGAGTTTCAGAGCAGCAAGACCCCCTTGAAAATTATCCCCACGTTATCCCAATGATTTATGGTCGAGTTGATACTACAATATACTTGCATGGCTATGTCAGCACTCGACTCCTGAAGGCTCTATCCGGGCGGCCACAAGCCACTCCGGAAGAGGAACGTAAAAGATCACCAAAGGCATGTGTTACAGTCTCAATATTGGACGGTCTGGTGGTTTCAGTGGCATCCTTCCATTGCTCGAACAATTATCGGTCCGTGTGTGCTTTTGGAAATGCTCGACTGGTAACCGATCGGGAAGAGAAGATCAAGGCCTTGAAAGTCACCGTCAACAAACAGTTTCTGGGCGGCAACAAATGGGATGATAGCAGACCAGTCAAGGATAGCGAGTTGAAAACTACCAGCGTTGTCGCGATAGAAATAGAAACCGCTTCTGCGAAAATTCGCAATGCCGGTGTTAGTGAAGATAAGGAGGACCTTTCGGATCCATCAGTCATGTCCTCATACTGGTCTGGTGTGATTCCAATCAAAACCTCTTTTGGCACCCCTGAACAATCCAAAGATAATTGCGCCCCGACCCCAGAATTTATTTCTAGGTTGGATAATGCTAGAATTTAGGGCATGTTAAATTTTCAAAACTTGAAGTTTTTTTTGATTATAAAAGCTTTTAGAATATTATTTTCTCTTTGTAAAATATTTGTAAATTTTGGTGTCATAACTGTGTGAATACTACCATTTCGCTACTTATCTTACTATCATTTTATATGACCAAGATGATGTTGACAAATGAAACTTGGGTATTTTTTAAAATCACTCGTAAATAAAATATCGGTTGGTAATTATTTAACTATAAAATTAGGCCAAGATCTAATAAATGGGAGATACCCTTAGAGAGCGGACACTTTACTATTAAATTTTTACTATTTTCCTAATTTGAAAAGGTTGAGATAAGATCCGGTTTAATTTATTCGGCAATTTAAAATATGAATTTTAGAATCTGATTTTCTATTGGTAAAGTGTTGTAATTTATTAGAGCCAGCATGTTTTTCTATTTTTATTGGGCTGATTTTTTTAATAATTCAAGTATAGCCAATAGTATGCGCAGTCTAAAAAGTCTGGTCTTCGAAAGAATCTCCCAAATTAAATAAAATGCGAGTAAAATAGGCAGAATCGATAATTTTTGAAATTGCCTGAATAAATGGAAGATTCTTTTCAAGGCCAGACTATTTTTACTGTGTAAACCATTAGCTACACTTGAGTTTATTTTAAACCAGTCCAATAAAAATAGAAAAATATACTGGATCTAATAAATTTTCAACATTTTACCAATAGAAAATTAGATTCTAAAATCCATATTTTTAATTACCCAATAGCTCTATTTTTTTATCTTGGCACTATATTTACAAATTAGAAAAGTGGTAAAAGTTTAGTAGGAAAGTGTCCGCTCTCAAAGAGAATCTCCCAAATAGTTGACAAGATTATGCATTATACGAGAAAATCCGAATAATTTTTTATTGGAAAATTTAATGCTTATTATTGGATGATTTTATTTTTCGAAAGTGCCAGGAATTCATGAGATGGAATATAAATCTAATATAATTTATCTTTGATGGCAAGTAAAACCATGCTCAAAAATAGAGAATTTTTAATAAAACAAATATCCTAAATTTCTTCGTTTCTAATCAAGAATTTAAAATAAGTAAGCAAGGTATATCTTTTAACTCAGCCATACGTCGATGGATTCTATTTTCATTCTTCTCGCTTTTTTATGAAGAATTTCGATTTTCCAAAACTGAATATTTCGAATAATAAATTTTCAACTTAATTACTAAAGTGATTTTAGAACCTCAAAAGTACTATATGATCAATTATTTCTAATATCTCCAAAAACTACTGGAAAACCATCAAAGCATACACTGGGAACACGCTCAGGAGTATTTCAGACGGCCCGGAGTATGATAAAAAAATAAATAATAATAAATGAAAAAATAAAAAGCTTGAAATTTGGAATAATCATTTTGGCAAATTGGAAAATGATTCTACTGGGAATAGCCGCAGTGCCACTAAGTGGGAATCACTGCTAACCACCGACTGCGACTACTTTCCAGAGTGCGACACTAATATCAAATTGTCTGATATTACCATGGCATTAAGTGATACACCTAATAACAAGGCTCCTGGCTCTGACGGAATACCCAGTGAGGTATGGAAACTGGTGGTTTCCGAAAAAATCCCAGAGTCGAAAATGGCAAAAACGATCTTTTAAATTATTGATATAGTATACGATTCTGGGGAAATCCCAACTAATATGGACACTAGTATAGTAGTGCTGGTACCTAAAAAAGGAGATATCAAAGACCTCGATAATTATCGGTGAATTTCACTGATTCCAACCCTTTCGAAGCTACTATCCAAAATGATAGCTACCAAATTGGCTCAAATCTACAAGAAATATGAAATATTAGTCAAGGAACAAGCCGGGTTTCGAAATTTCGAGGAGTGCCCCGCTCAAACAACCACCCTAAAAGAAATTTTTCGGCGAAGAAAAATAAAAAATAAAAAAATCTTCATATGATATATCGAATATAGCAAATCCTACGACCGAGTGCCCCATACCGCACTGTTCTGCAAACTGAAGGCCATTGGGATTGGTGGGAAGTTACTCAACGCTATCTAGGGCCTTTACAGGTCACCGAAAATAGCTGTTAGGGTTGAAGATGATGTCTCCAAGCCCACTTACCACCTATGTGGGCCGTGACAAGGTTGCCCAGCCTCACCAATACTATTTGATTTTCACATTAACGATCTTTTAAATGGCATTAAAGGTGTATATGTACCTGGATTCACCTCTAGGATACCTGGGCTGCTCTTTGCAGATGATACCATGTTATTGGCCGAATCAGAGACTGATATGCAAATTGCATTAAATCAAATTACTGATTGGTCGAGTACATGGGAAATGACTGTGAACGAATCCAAGTGCGGTTCAATGAATGTCACCGGTCCCTAATCTTCCGATCTGATATTAAAAAACCAAGATATCCCAAAAAATGATCAGTACACATATTTGATATATATTATGAGCTATAAATGGGACGTGTATGGGACCATCAAAAACAACAAATTAAAGAACAGAAAGGCATTCTATGCTGCATACAGCTTCTTGAAACTTAGCATCGTACCTGTTTGCCTAAAAATAAAATTCATAAATTCGGTTCTAATTCTTTTTGGCTGTTATGGAGGTGAGACATTTGGCATGAACGAAGCCAGAGTCAAGCCGATCCAGGCCGAAATCGACAAAGCCATCATACTCGTTGACAATTTTTGTAAGTCTGCCGCCATGGAGCGGGTCAGAGCCGAGCTGGGAATTAAAATCCGTCTTCTTAAAAACCAGAACTGCTCGAGAGCGAGCATATCAAAAATGTTCAACTTTAAAAACTTGGATAGCCGGCCTCATTAGGTCGCCCATCAAGTTCAGAATAGCCACCTGGGTGACCGACAGTGCCGGATCGATAAAAACATTTTGTGTTCAAAATACAAAAGGTGAAATAAACATCACCGTAGTCGACAGGAAAAATAAAAATAACCAGTCTAAAATCCACCGGTGGACTGTGGATCGAAAAATCGTCGGAAAAGGAAATTGGATGAATCTTCAGCTGCTGTACCCTGACCTGAAACTTGGCCTCCAGGAAATTGGGAAAATGCGAGTGGGTACCTTTCGGACCGTCCAGCGACTATCAAATATGAAATTTTTAGATGAAAAATTTAAAAAAAATTGTCCCTTCTGCAAAATCGATGTTCCCGAAACTGTCGGCCACATCTTATTAAATCACTCTCGATGTGTAATACAGCCAAATGAGGCGATCGACTGGTTTATACCTGCACCGATCCGCTCAGACATAAAAAATCATCTTTCAAATTTTAATTAATCCCGGTTGGGTATAGTTGGAAAACTCCTTGAGAGTGGGTGAAGTCTAAACATAGTTTAAGTCGGATACAAGCTGACACTGCTGATCATAAATTTGTGCTTGAAACAGCGAATTTCTGATTGGCACCCGCGTGCCCAGAGCACTTAAGCTCCAGAGTTTAAGTGATTCACAGCCCCCTTGAACCGATTCCCTCGAGTTATGGAGCTGATAGAGCGGCAAAGGGGAGTTGGGTGAATTTTTTTTAATTTTTTTAAATTATTTTTTATAATTTTTTATTAACTTTAAAATAAATTTCCCGTAAAAATAAAAAAAAATGGAACCTCAAAAAAATGATATATTAGCATTCCTTTGCCAAAATCTAATTGTTTTTTTGACGAAAGAGGCATATATTTTTTTACTAAAAACAATAATCTCATACCAGAGAGTGTTTGGCGGTTTTAAAGAAACTTTTTCATCTGTGAATATGTAAATTTTCTGCATTATCTTAATTTTTTCTTCTTTGGGTTTTTATATTAAATGAAAAATGTTATTGAGCAGTTTTAAATGAAATTATGTACTAAAATGTGACATGAAATATAAAAATCTATTAGTGGGTGAAATTTAAAAATAATTGAGTCTCGCAACAAATATCCCCATCTTTTAAGAACTTTTCAATAAAGGGTTCCGATCTTTCGTTAACTATGGACCCAAAATCGCTTTTAAAGTGTAATAAGATATAAATAATAGAGATTTTATAGACGTTTTCAAGTTTTTAATCTAACGCACTGGATTTTTATAGCCTAATTTTTCTTCCATAATTTTTTATCTACAATATAATGCATTAACTATCTAATATCATTTCGCTGTTTGACTTAATAATTTTAAACGAAAAACATCTAATTAAGTTATTTCTATTTCTTCGGCTTTAACCTGATCGCTTTATGACTATATAAAGCATCCTTAAATAATCATACTGATACAACAAATAAATATTATGATTTAAGCTATTGATTTTATAAGCTAATGCGATTATGAAAATTAATCATCCCTTAGCCTAAAAAATCTTATTGCTTTTAGCCTTTTACATTGATTTACTTCCTAATTTTTTTTATTATTTCAATAAATAGAATGTATATATATGTTATGCTTTTAAAATAAAAAATTCAAAAGGCATCCCTAAAATGACTTTATTCATAATTTTATTTGGTTTTTTTTAAAAAAATTCTTTATTAACTTATTTAAAATTTTCTAATTCTGTAAATTTATCTTTTTCTGAATTAAATCTATTCAAAATTAGACATATGAATCAATTATAATTTATGGGATAGCCATATTAAATGGTACCATTTTTATTCAATAAAACAATCGAGATTTTAAAAGCCAATTAAAACTTTTAAAAATAAGTAATTCTAAAAAAATGGGAGATTTGTAGAAAATACCGAGTATTTCATCTTTATTATCTTTTCTTTCTCAAATTTACTCTACCGACTTAAAGTGGAATTTTCCTATTAAAATTCAAAAAAAAAATTCAACAAAAGGATGGATGAAGACACTAATGCAATCTTAATGAACTTACCATAATTTTAAAGCAGCTCTTGCGAAAAAGTAACTCTCAAATCGTGGAAAATGGTCCCTTCGTAGCCACAATGATTCCATAATCATATCTTTATGTCTACCCAGGGCTTATCTAAGCTTCCCCTTCAATCGAAGAGGATTCCTTACTCACTCACTGAAGCAAGAAGAAGTAAAGGTCGCAGTATAATATTGCACAATAAGTAGATCTGAAAACTAACAGCCGCAGCCACTGAAAGATCCAGCTTCAGCTGCGATGAGAAAGGTAGATACTGCCCTACAATAAATACAAACCGCCTTAGCACAAGCTACTAGACCGATTAATCTATACGTATACTAAATAATCCAGGAAACCTCTGGCATATTTATAGAAGATCAACACAAAAATTTTGAGAATTAAATGAGAGCACTATTGTCTGGCATCGCTTCTTCTGTAACTATATTTCTTATAAAACCTTCATAAGAGAATAATTAGCTAGGAAAATCATTGCAGATGGTAGAATCAGAATTAAAACCTCTGATTGATCAAGAAAATTTTGATACACTTATTTTCAGCAAGAAACTAGAAAAACACTCCAGAATTAGATTTGCTTTTTACGGAAACAAGCAGAATAGGCACCAAAGAAGTATCAGTAGAAATTCTGCTCCGGTGCAAGTCCCCAAAGCTGTAGTTCCGATTTCCGCTTCTAAAAATTACCCATAACATTGAGATTTTGATGGGATGTGTCGAGGTCGCACGAGGGAGTATAATATGGATTTTTTAGAGATTCCCGGTAGGATATCGCATTTCAATGTTTAAGAGGCTCGGAAGAAGCTGAAGGACAAAAAAAGGGTCCGGGGAATTGTCGAGAAGGCGTGAGGATACTTGAACTAAATGAAATTTCACATAATTATGCAGCCTGTTATGAGTTAAAACCAAAATTTACTTCCCCAGTAAAAATAGCTAATTTTTATTAAATATTACTTTTAAAAATATTTGCTTAATACTTAATTACCATGGTAATAAATTGAGTAAAATGTAATGTAGGTCAATTGGAAATAGGTGAAATGTCCTGTAACCACCGTGAAGGATCTCAGAATCTGTTTCAGGGATCCAAATCCGTCCACCACTTATTCGGATGAGATCTGAAAAGTTTTTTTTGTATACAGGGTTGTTTGGGTGATCTTTGGCTGTGCATGTTTGGCCAGCCACAAAAAAAAAAGACTTTTTCGGTTTGGCAAAGAAGATGAAGATGACCTTCAGGATTTTAACTCATTCTGAAGATCCGAAGCTAGCCATGCATATACGCAGACATGAGAAGAAAATGTGCCTAAAAGTTTGGTCCGTATTTACAGAGAAATTGGCCTCTTCTCTAGAAAAAAATGACACCAAAGAAGTAAAAACCAGAGAAAAAGGGTTTCACAGCAATTTTTTTGTTATTAAAAAAAATCCGGGTTACCGAGACCACTTCTTGGTCTTAAAAGCCTTGAAAAACAAGCTCAAATGAAGAAATTCAATATGTAACCCCAATAAATCTGTCTTTTGTCTTATAACGAGAAAATAATACATGAAATATTTTGAACTCAAGGATGCGTTCGTGTAAATACTAATTCACAAGTTATGCAAGGTATATTTGATATTCTATTGAAAAGATCAGTAGCATCAGTTCAGAGTTCTCCCTTTTGTTTTTTCTCTAATTCCGCAAAATTTTAGCAAGGTTTTGCCTACAGTAGTGACATGCAAACAGAAGAAAGACATAAGGATCTTAGCCTACTTTAAAGGTTTTCTGATAATCGGATAATCGAAGAGGAAATTTTTAAAATTCGCCTATCGGATTAACTTGAAACTATTGGAACTAGAATAAAAAATCAAGAAGGAAAAATATATAGTCACTTAATATCAATACATAACCCATCTTTGAATTTTCGTCAACACAAACGAGTTGGCGCTTCGGCTCCTTCATCCAAGGTCAGTGATCTCGAAAGGGAAACTTAGAAAATATTTACAGCTAGTAAGTGGTAGTTGAGATGTATGTCGAAATTCATAGGGAAAGCTCAAGTAATTTATGTAGCTCTTCTTCCTGGAAGTCTGATCTGAAAATATTTTAGAATTGAAGAGCCGCCATTTATAGAAAAAAAATATTCAATGATAACATTGTTATTAAACATACCTGTGATACAGAACCTAATTTTCAAAAAAATCAGATAAAAAAATGAATCAAAATCATATCTACTCGAAATTCCAGATATGGCGAAAATTAAAGATTACAGCTACTTGGCATGGAATGGGGAATAATTTTGAGCCGCTGTTCCTATTCAGGCTTTCAAAACCTACAAATACTTCTATTATTATCAAAAAAAACATATACTGACAGTATTTTATGTTCTACAGACTCGAAGTGTTGTTGGTCACTCAGTGCTATTTTATTCTGTTAATAATAGAACTTTGTAATATGTGAGTAAATTTAGAGGCATTAACTTCCCAAAGATTAGATATTTCATAAAGATTTATGAAGCACCTCCTCGGGACGAAAAATAGCCCTCAAGTGACATATTTACCGTCAGTAATAAACTCTACAGACTGCTCCTGTAGTTTTACAGCACAAAAGGGGTGGTTTCTATCAAACTAAGAGTACACAGCTATATGCTTAAAATATAGTCTCCGCGATATGAACTTATTCACGGCGAATAAAAACAAAAAAGTGTATTCTTAATAACGCTATAGTCTGGATCCCAAATCGATGGGTCAGAACTCTCTGATTTAAAATTGGTCGAATTGGAATAGCCCCTACTTCTGCCTCCTCCTCCCCCCCCCCCTCCCATCCATGGGATTTAATATCGCAGACAATACAGAATGTATGCAGAAATAGGATAAATGTAACTTTAGTAAGGCCACTATATAAGACCAAAATTTGGCTTCTAGACCTACATAGATTTTCGGCAATTCAACCGCTGTTGCTTAAAGCAAAATAAGTGGTTACAGATTCAAAAAACGAAAATTCTCCGCTAGTAAAGAACAAAGACTGGTTTCTGATAACATAAGAATCAACTGCGTATCCAATAAACGCAAGGTATGTAAGATGATGACAATGAAATCATAGTACAAAATAAAATAACATTCAAACGATTGTTGAGGTACCATTCCGCTAAAAAGAGGTTTTTAAATTGGAATATCAGCAGCATCCGTTTTTTATAAATATAAAAAATCCAAATAGTAAAAATTCTGGAATTTATATTCACAACCAAGAAGCTAAGTGTAACCAAAGTCAGATGTTAAAAGTCGGAATTGATAATTTTGGTTATAGAGCCGAATAGAATTGAAAAACCACATTCTCTCAAATATTTTTTAAAAGAAATAGATGAGATCAAAACAAGAAAGTTTATCAGACCAAATATAGATATATTTCCAATAATATCTAAATCGAATGAATGGGGCAATACTCAAGAATCGGATATTCAAAATCCGAAAAACAAGAGGAACTTGCTATTAGCAAAATTTAGATTATTGCGTGCTAGCAATATAATCAGGATTGATGATGCTATAGGCTCTATAGTTAATGGAATTTTTAATTTGGAAAAAGTAGCACCGAAAGAAAAGCGCAAAGGTAATCCCATTGAGAGCACTTGTGATATAATCAGTAATCCAAATCCATACTTTTTATATTTACGTAATAAGAGGTATATAAGGCTAAAGTTGCCAAAAAATTGTTCCCAGCGCCTAATTTTAAAAATATTCGGTATCTTAATCAAAGAATATTTAGGTAAATTAAGGAAAACAAAAAGCTTTTATCAGTAAAAATAATTACTAGGAATATCCATTATATATCAGGGTTAATATAAAGGCCTCTAAAAACAACGATAACCAAAAAATGGGCGATTGGTGCAACTCTAACAGTCAATTCAAAAGTATCAACCGTCAGAATAGTACCACATGCATTTTGGTAAAAATTTATTATTTTTAATGCGTATTATCGGCTAAATCGTAGTAAACAGTCAAATATGACAGATTAGGTGCTGCATTCGGATTAACTAAATATGAGCACCAAATGATGTTTAATGTAATATTAATCCATTTTATATGAAGTGGTGATCATATTAAGTCTCACCAAACCGTTAATATGTATTTTCACAAAAGATGATAAGGATGAAATATTTAGAACTTTCGACGAATATCCCAATTTTTTTTTAGTATCACTCATTTTAAAAAAAATTTAATTGAATTTTGAAAGTTCAATTGTGTTATCCAACAAAAGATTGTAACACTTAATATGAACACTCCTTCCTATAATATCAATCAATATTTTCCCTAAATGACTAGATTAGCCTTACATATTCGGTTAAACAGTAATTTCCTGGAAATTTCATAAAAAATCTAGTAGCTATTTAAAGAATCTGAAAATCATTTTGATAAACTGACAAATTGGAAACCCCCTTTTAATTATCTGAATATTTTAGAGATAATCTGCCAATAAAAATGAAATTGGACACAGTTTTAAAATCTGATAATGAGATATCCAATATTATACGTATAAAAAAAACGGCAGTTTTCACTAAAACTAAAGCAGAAAAAGACTTCAGGAAATAATTTTCTAGTGGATATTCAATGTTATTGAGAGTAAACATATTAATTCTTACATCACGTTTTTCATTCCTTTCTCCTTCATTTCAACCCATTTAAGTCTTATTCTCGCGAGCTTCAGATAAATATATATCACTTTTTTTCTATTAGTATATGTGAATTCATATTATCAATGCATTGTACATTTATTATATTATAAAAAATGTCTTTGTTTAAGTCATATTTAGTTACTCGGTTTATTTTTTATAACATTCTGGTTAACTAGATCAGATAACCTCAAAAAATGTATCGATCAAGGGTGTTCCGAATCAAAAAAAGGGGAGAAATAATATCAATTCACTGGTCTAGGATTTAATGTTAACTCCTGATTAGTTTATATACACAATAAATAATTTTTTATAGCTGCAAAAATATTTAAGAGTTTAAGAAAAAAACTGCATTCTAAATGTTATCATATATTCGGTAAACATTAATTTTTTATTAAAATTTTCAGAGTTATTTTATCCTTATCAGAAATAAAATTTCCGAAAATTCTTGGTTTATTATTTATTATTTTCAGTGTTTTAGAAGTAGCATTAATACATTATAAGTTTTAATTGATTTGATGTAGCTTGAATTCATGTTCTAAACTATGAAATATCTATGAAAAAATATAGTTTCGAGTCGATTTGTTTTAAGTTTAATTACAAATGAGAATTTGAATTATTAAACTAAGCTCCAGAAATTTATTTTTTTGATTCTTATAAAATTAACTATAATTGCAGTGATGTCTTATCATAGGGGTTTAGTAACTAAAAAATATCCTATATAGCATGTCATTAGCTTGAAATTAAATAAGTTAAGAAGTAGGAGGGGTTAAAAAGAATATCTACTGTCCTTAATTAATAAATCCCAAGTTCTATTAATACCGAAGCCTGATGACTACAATTATTTCATTTATTTATTATAGGTTAAAATAATCATAGTATTTCAATAATTTAATAGAACTGGCATAATTATTACAATAATATTTTGAGTCTGTAAAAATATTTTTGAGTAGCTGGAAGATTAATATCTTTTTGACCTCAGTACAATTTTTAGATCTAATACACAATATTTCTGAGGTGTAGTACTAAATTAAAAAAGAAAAAAAAACCAACAAATAATATAAAAAAATACTTTCACTTTTATTGGCAGATTATCGCTAAAATAGTCAGATAATTAAAAGGGGGTTCCCAATTTGTCAGGTTATCAAAATAATTTTCAGATTCTCCAAATAAATATAAGATTTTTATTTTCTTACCTTACATAGTCAATCATTGAGTTTTATGAAGCCTTTAAAGATTGGGCACTGATGTTTGATTTTTTTTCATTTATATTGGGTATTACTATTGTAAATTTGATAAACATCGGATAAAATAATACTTCTCGCTTTCTAAAAATTTTACACGTTATTTTGCTTAATTTTGTTGCAATAATAAAAAATTCAACAATTCTTCATTTTAACCTAAAATATCTCTTAATAATTTCAATTTATTGGTAAAAAAATATTTTATATATCCAATATTTCAACTTTTAGTATACATCAAGTATTGAAACTGCCTGTACAGATTAAATTTGGTTTTGCACAACATAAGTTCATAGCTCTCCTTCAACAGAATTAACTAAAATAAATGAGTTAGTTTGATTAAATTCAAATATATATACAGATGTAGCGGTAAATTACAGGGTAACACCTTAACTATGGCAATGGCTGAATTTCAGATTATACAAACTTGAATATACCCGATTTTTTAATCTTTGGGGCTTAAACTTACAATTTTTTTATTAAATCTGCGAATAATATTTCATGATAAAGTTAATGAAAATTTATGAAATGCACCGATAATTTTACCTTGCAATATAGTTCTACCAACTATGAAAATATTCTTGTTCGGAAAAAGGATATATTTAAGGTTCAAAAAACTATAATATGTCACATTTTTAAAAAAAATAGAGGTATCAAGACTTCCTGTAATTTTAGCAAGATTAATTGAACATCATGGTTTTGACATTTTTCCAGTAGATTTTACACAATTTTTTTTTACGGGAAATTTATTTTAAAGTTAATAAAAAGTTATAAAAACTAATTTGTAAAAAAAGTGAAAATTTTCAAAAAAATTTGTCGTCCTACTCCTTTCTGCCGCGCTAGCAGCTCCATACCTCGAGGGAATTGGTTCAAAGTAGATTTTACACACAAAAAAAATCATTTTTCGGATCAGGTCTTGCTGAAATAACAAAAATTAGAGCTTTTTATAGTCAAGAATTATAAAAGAATAAAGAATCCCTATTTCTAATACTCATAAAAAATAAACGTCTTACAAAATTTTATACTAATAAAAATTTATATAAAATATAAAATACAAACAAAAATACTTTATACCAAGGATCGTGGAAAACATTTTGAAGATGGTTATAATCCTGATATAAAATACTTCATATGGTAACTAGATGATAATGTAATTGGATCTTATTTTGATCCAAAATTTGGCATGTTTTTTTTACTATATATATATATATTTAATTTTTGTGTAGCTAATTTAGCGCTTAATTTAAAACAGCTGAATTATTAATCGATTTTTTGGTCTAACTTTAGTGGTATATGATATTAAATATATATATTTAAACAGAACTGGTGGTTCCAGAAGCCAAATCGGTAAAAAAGAGCTATAAATATTTTCAATAGATCCACAAAAAAAATATGAAGCTTGCATTTAAAAACCCCTTGTCCCATCAGCTCTCAAAGAGGATAAATATCGCTGCTCTTAAATACCTACATACTTTCCAAGGAATATTAATTCTAATGGTCTCTTTATAATGTTACAATAAAAGAGTGCCAAATAAACCGTAAAATTTCGTATCTTTTTCATTAAAGTAAATATTATGACATCAAGTAAATCAATATTATTTTCAGCCATTTTGATAATCAATTGATCTAGTAAACCCATACAACTTTGATAAAATCTAGCTGATAAATAATAGTATCGTATTATAATTTTTTTTACTATTTCTGTATAAAATATGCTTTATTTGATCAATTTTATATACATACAAAAAATCAGTCAAATATATCGATGAATTTAATTTCAAATGTAAATTAATTAATTAATCTTATCACTGAAATATAATTTCAGAAATACTCGATCTCTTTATATATAATTCCAATTCATATTATATAATGAGAAGGAGAATATATATGCTCATTATCCATTTAATTTTAATTTTTTATAAATATTATGACGATAAAGCTGTAATTATTTTAGTTTTTAAGCCATAATAGCTTTCAGAACATTTTTTTAACTTTATTTTATCAATTTGGTTTTATTCAAAAACATTTTAACATATAGTCAGTACCCTCTATTTTCTTAATATAAATTGATTGAGCACTTTATATTCAAATTAATTTTAACAAAATCCAGGCCCAACGCATCTGTTAACTCATTATTACCAAATAAAAATAGTTTTATGAGTTTGATACATCTTTTGGTATAAAATAATAGAATTTAGTCATTTTTCACAAGATTACTTTTTTTTTTTCATAAGAATGAAAAATTTTCAATAACCAATTTTTTAATTAATTTGATATTATTAGTTAAATATTTTGTTTATTTTAGAATTTTTGATGATAAACCATAAAAAATTTGTATCGAGGGATTTATTTTATTTTTTTGGTAGAAATAAGCATAAAAATAAAATAATTTTTGATTTTTAAGTTTTTATATATTTATATTCCAAATCACAATAATCCAATTCTAAACTATGTTTATAAACCCTGATATTTAATTAAATAATACCCAGAGCCATAACACAAATTGTTTCAATTGAAAATTAGATTTTAGGAACTAAATATGTATTAGTTATCTGATAATTTATAAATAGCGAAACTTGTGCGATTTTTATTGCTATTATCGCGAAAATTACATGAAAAAATTGAATTAAAAATTTAAAAAAGAGGTAAAAAAATCGTGTGATTATTTTAAACAATAATCTCTATTTAATTTAAAACGTAAATAAATCAAAAAATTAAATTGAAGAAGATTGAAAGAAATATAAATTCAAATATAGCAAAAAAAATTAAGAGACATAAAAAATTAAGAAATAAAATTTGGAAATTCTTCTTAAATATATTTATAAGTCTTTGTAATTTTTTTTTTTTGATTAATTATCTAAAAATTAGTTTATTTATGCATATACCTTAAGAGAAATTCTCTTTCTAAATTAAATGAAAAATAAAGGCGCAAATAGTATAAGAATCAAAATAGTAGATTAGAACCCAAATATATATAAAAAAGCTATAAATATTTCGTGCATAGATTTGACCTTCAACTGATGATTTTTATCTTTATGTGGATTTGATATAATTTAATTATGAATTTATTTTTTTAAAAAAAATTTAAACTAGTAGAAATATCCATAAATTTCTAACATTATTATAATTATTTATATCTGATCTTTTTAAGCTGAAGTTTAATTTATTTCTGGACAAAGAAAAAAAATATCGAAAATACAGAATTAGGATAACTGTTTCTGAAATGCGTTACATTAAAAAATCGTACTGCTTAAAGTATATAAAAGATGTAAATGGTTTAACTAAATACAATTATTAATTTAAAGCTTTTTTCCTGTAAAATTTAACAAAAACCAGTTTTATTGGGTCGTTTTAAAAGTATTTTTTATTAATTCTTTCTAATAAATATAGTTATTGTAAACGAAAAACAGGATATAATTATATTTAATAGCGTGGTGTCAATGATATTCTTGGTTATATCACAATATTTTTCAGTATTATCCTGATTAATATGCAATTTTAATATTAAATAAGTGGTATTATGGAATAATTTTTAGTATTTTATTTCCAAAACAAAAAATTGATGATTTATCAATTTTTTTTTGTGTTTATGGAATAATGGACACTTACATTATCATTTTTAAAATATATAGGATATAAAAACAAAAAACTTCATTTAATTTTTTCCTAAGATCAATTTTTAGTAATAAAATATGTGCTCTATTGTTATGCCCATTCTAGAAATATAAAATACATTGATTTGAAAAAACCCAAACTCAAAAATAAATGGTTAAAAGTCGACATAAAAAATTTACATAATATTTAACCATAAAATTAGCTCTCTTTAAACCAAATTTTAGACATAAATAGCAATTATCAGCTAGGAAAAGATAGATTTTTGGATAAATAGATTTTATTTAAAATAACTAGGCTATTATAGGATTATATTAAAAAAATTTATTTATTTTAGATTTATAACTTTTTGAGTTTTATTCATCCCTATTTCATAATTTATCTGATGATTTTTCTACTAATAATGATTAGAATTATAATTGGAATATAGTATTTGAGTACTTTAGATTTAAAAAAAATGTTTTCTACAAAGTTTAAATTATCATATCTAAAATTTCACAAAAAAATGATAAAAAAATTGCATATGATAAAATATTTATAGCAAATTACTGATTTTTTTTGGAAATATGGGTTTAAATTAATAATTTATACAGGTAATTTTTATCCATAAAAATTTGCTTTTCTTAGAACGGATAATTAGTAAATTATAATTAAAAAAATATGCAAATGATTTAGAAAAATTAAAATCAACACAGATTCATCGATTTTTATATCAGATAAGGTTTTAATTGATTAAATTGGTAATATCAAATATTTTTAATCATTAAAATAGTTTCCAAATGCATGGAGATCTTTATCCAAAAAAATTAAATTTTTCCAAAAAAAAATTGAACCTTTCTGTAGTATATTTTTGAGTTAAATTTAAAAAAAAAAAATTAAATCAGAGTTTTTTACTATCGTTTTATCTTTATTTTACCCGACAATCGATAATTTTTTCTACACATATATTTATTTATTTATTTGAATATTCGACAATTTGATTGTATGATTTCTCAATAATTGTTTTATTAATTTATTTATTTTATAATTTACAATCATTCAAATGACACGAATCAAACCAAATAAATATTTATTACATATCGAATTCGATTAATTTTTATTTATTATAAATATGAAAAAAAGAAGTGAGAATAATTTAGAAATTTAATCAACTCGCTATATATAAATAACCTATTTTGTAGCCTCTATAGTTTTTCATCAAATATAAACACCAAAAATACTCTTTTTAAAACTATTATATATATATGTATATATATTTGAATGTTCTATCATACTTCCCCTGTTACTTAAATCACATTGATAGAATTTATTTAAAATAGTGTAAATAATATTTTAAAGAATTTCAATTCAGATACCCTTATTTTTTTATACAAAATATTTATGCTTAATAAATTTAAAAACAATAAAAAAAAAATTTCGATATATTTTAACATAGATAAAATGTGAAAATTTTTTGCTTGATTTTTTTTTATTAGATTTAAAAATATAATAATGACATAAATTCATTTAATTACCTTATTTAAATCAATTATTTAATTTATTACACAATAATAATTTTAAAACACTCAAATAAATAATATTTATTTATACCTAAAGGTTTTTCTTCAAACGAACTCTTCAGCTATTAAAGTTAATAAATATTTTTTATATCTAAAACTCTCAATTTAAATATTCTGAGCAAAAATAGCACTAATGTATAGGCCACAGCTAATAAGGAGATAATAGTGCATTTCTCAATAAAATAAAAAAGCTATAAATTTATCTTTTATTTTCTGCAGAGCTATAAATATATATTTCAACGATCAGAAGATGAAATATTTAGGAAACTGACTCCTTATAACAGTTAAACTGGAATCAATCCTCATTACTAAAAGTTTTTGAATCTAAATGTGTGATAAAACTAAGATAATATCGCTGATACTCAACGTGCTATCATCTAGCAGATAATTTAGGGCGGGTATTTGACTCACTCAGTCTATTTGTGTTTTTGTGTTTTTCCTTATTCTTACAAAGCTAAGCGCTTGTAAAACTTCCACGTAATAAATAAAAGAAGGAAGCCTTTGTTGGGAGTTTAAATAGGATTCTATCACAAGTACAATTGAATAAAATTATGAGTATTGAATATTTGGTTTAAAAACTAGATTTTCATATGGGTCTGATTTATCACCTAGTGATTGAGCTTCAGTGGAGATTTATAACGAAAAATCACTATCTCTGTTATCAGTATCCTCTTTTATGGAATATAATTCCTATATTAAAATTAAATTAAGTCCCAGAAACAAAAAAAAAATTCAATATCGAGTAAAAAAAATCCTATATAACTATTTAAATTAATCCAAAAGCTTAAGATAAATATCAAAGTCTAACTACTATAAAAAATAGGACAAATTATAAGTATTACAGCCCGTCAATAATTAAACCGAAACATAAAAAAACCAATAACTTCCATAAATAAGGCTGAGCTAAATTAGCTCGAAAATATAAAAATAAATCCGTCATAATTTACGAAATAAAAAATATCCAAATAGCTAATAATCATATAAAAAACCCCCCTCCTAGTTACTAAAACTTTTAGAAGAAAAGTAAGTGATCTCCACCTAGGAAGAAAATAAAAAGCCTACCACTTTATTATAAATTATTTCTCATAAAAAAAGACAGATACTTTCGAATAATTTTCTGTTTTTAAAAAAAATAGAAAATAGGGAAAATCGAATTTATTTATTATTTATTATTTATTATAACCTCTTTTAGAAAATCTACATCTAACCTTATTCGAATGATAAAACTCTTAAATAATTACGAAGTTGTAGCATAATAATAAATAAATAATTTTGAAATCAAGCAAATTATATATTCTAGGAACATATTATTTTAGAATAACAATAGTAAGAAGTAGCCAAAGAGCCTTAAATTTTATTCATGAAAATTTATTAGATATTAAAAAAAATTCAATTAAAATCTAGTATGATTATATGAAATTCGTATATATTTTCAATTGTTGATAACCATGTATGTTTTTTTAAGAATCAAAACGCTAATATAGATGTATAAAAAATAAGTTGATAATGGTTTTTTTATCACGTCTATATCTACATTAGGAATAAAGTAGCATAACGAGCAAAAATTCCTACAGTATCAGTTATTTTTAAGATCAAAATATGTTCACATAATAGGCGATAAAAGAAACGATAATGATAAAAAAGCTTAATGTCAGAAATAGACAATAGTAATAGAAAATTTTCTAATCTAAAAAAATTCTGATTTTACTTTCTGAATATTAACCTCAGATAAAACTAATATAAGGGGTTTTTACATCAGAAAAGTAATTTCATACATGTATAAAATCTACTACAAAAAATTATGATGGTGCCTAAAAAATTTAACAATAATCTTGGGATATATGCCTTGAATCAATGCCTAATGGGTATGGAGCCGCTAGAGCGACAGATGGGAGTGGGATGAAATTCGATTATTTTTTTCCTTTCCTTTTATTTTCCTTTTAGTTTTTTTTCTAGTATTTAAATATTATAAATAAATTCCCTTCTAAAAAAAAAAATCTTGGGATATATGAAAGCTATTTGACTCTATATTTTGAAACATGCAATTAAGGTTGAAAATAGAAATTTAAAAATAAAAATTCATATATTGCATTTTTTTCTATGTATTTCACATAAAAAAAAAGCGAAAAACAACAAAAAAAATTCTCTTAACAGTTGGAATTATGATTTTATTGTGATTTGAAATGTATTTCAACAAGATAAAAGAATGAAATGGATAATAAATAGTTATTTTTAAATTGGAAAGCAAAAATATTTTGTATAAAAAAATAAGGGTATCTGAATTGAAATTCTTTAAAATATTATTTACACTATTTTAAATAAATTCTATCAATGTGATTTAAGTAACAGGGGAAGTATGATAGAACATTCAAATATATATACATATATATATATAATAGTTTTAAAAAGAGTGTTTTTGGTGTTTATATTTGATGAAAAACTATAGAGGCTACAAAATAGGTTATTTATATATAGCGAGTTGATTAAATTTCTAAATTATTCTCACTTCTTTTTTTCATATTTATAATAAATAAAAATTAATCGAATTCGATATGTAATAAATATTTATTTGGTTTGATTCGTGTCATTTGAATGATTGTAAATTATAAAATAAATAAATTAATAAAACAATTATTGAGAAATCATACAATCAAATTGTCGAATATTCAAATAAATAAATAAATATATGTGTAGAAAAAATTATCGATTGTCGGGTAAAATAAAGATAAAACGATAGTAAAAAACTCTGATTTAA
>LSSL01003046.1:0-14077 GCA_001953115.1 Smittium mucronatum | reverse complement strand
CGTATAGAAAAGACTGTTATCCTAACTAAAATCAGCTCCTCTGTAGAACTACCGGCTGCGTACCTACTGCAAAAAAGTTCAATCTTCCAACAAAAAGACCACCCTTGGAATTGCTTCAAGTGGGTGTATGACTGAGTTTACACGCGGCCATGAACTAAGCTTTTTTCAACAAACAATGGCTATTTGAAGCTATTGATCTCCTAGTTAGAGCCTACTTCTAACAGGATTAATAAAATTAGGCTCCTACCCACACGTGTGTTTGATCGACATTCTTTCCTACAAATGGCTGTTAGACACTGAGATCCGTCTGACTGTTGAACGCTGGACTTATGCACTAGACTATGTCTCAGCTGTGCTAAACGATTGGCTCATTCTGTTTCGAGATGGTTCTCAACTGGAATCACTGCTCTCTGAATCACCGTGTGCTGTCTCCACTACTCCCAACCAATAATAGTACAAAGATGTGGTAAATTTTAGTTTAGCATACTTCGAGAAATACACTATTAAGCCCCTAAACCACGGAAAGGTATTTCACTCCTAGGGGTTTATTAGTAAACACAGAACTCTTCATATATTTTGGTGTTATATTTTGATGATAGAAGGCATCTATTATAAAAATTTTAAATTATTTTTAGAAGTCTTCAAATTCTAATGATATTTCTTGATATTTTTTGTAATTTTTTTAAATCTCCATTTTTGAAAAGTAGGGATATTAATGGCCTAAATTGTGGGCTTTTTAGAGACAAGGATATTACTTAAATTTTTCCAAAATCAGTGTATTTTTTTTCTCAAGTAAAGGAAAATAAATAATATTAAATTGTGAAAATCAATGATTAGATTTATTCTTATTTCAAATATCAATCTAATTTCAAAATATTAGCTAATTCGTAAACATAAAAGCTTTTTCAATTTAGAGAATCGGGATTAATATTCTTTTAAATCACAAGTGTTTAACTTTTAAAGAATAGAATAATAAGAAAAATTAATCCTTTTTTTCGAGATTTTGGCCTAGCGATTTAAATCGTGAAAGGTGTTCTATATTTCATTAAAAAAATTGAAAAACTGTTTCTATGAAAAACTGTTATCATTTTTATTCATTTATTTTTCGTACATTTTGATCTTCCAATATCTATATGAAACGATAAATTAGTTAAATAAGGAAGAAACAGTAAAAGATTATTGAGGAATGTAGTTTTATTTACTCTGTTTCATTTTTAACTTCTTTATTATAGAATACATACTGATATTATCACAAATATATTAAAAAAATTTCTTTTAAATAAACTTCACTTTATATTCATAAACAAGAAAATGGAAAAAAATCGAGAACCCTCAATTATTAAATATAATGGATTCTAATAGCAAACCCCTAAATAAAAAATAATAAAAGGTAAAAAGTAACTTCTCCAAGGTTAATTATACTGAGCAGCAATTTTGATGAATTATATTTTTTGTGGCAGAAATTTACGTATTCAATTCCAAGAAAAAAAATGACTTTTTATATTTTAAAATTCTCAATAATAATGGTATCCACCCTCCGAAGGTACCTCTTAATTGTTACCCTAAAATTCTAACTGATTTGAAATATACCACAGAAAATATAACATTGAAGAAAAAAAGTTTGAAATGGAATTTAACTGGGCATAACCAATTGATTGGGGTCTCAGTATTAATTTCTTCGAATAAGATTCTTCATTAAAAAAAAATAGGAATTGCTATCACAGTTTTTGATCATCATTAACATAGATATATATTTAAATGATATATAAGTATTCTAGAATTGTCTATGGAACATACTTTATGAAATATTTAACCTCGATTATATTCAAAAGAATATTTTCCTTTTGGTTTAATTGATTAAATATCTTCAATTTAAAGGACTTACAGGAATCGAAATATGTTTATATTAACGATAGTATCCTCGTTTTTATTATATTTTTTATTATTGTTTAAGGAAGCTGAAGGAATAGCTCTAAGGGGTACAGGTAAATATTTTTGATTCCTAAAAAAATCCATAGATTTCACCTTCCCAATCTTTATTGACTGCTTCTCAACATTAATGTGTTTATAAAATTTGTTTCCTTTCAGATTGCATGATGTGAAAACAGACAAGAATATTGGGTTCGATAAAATATTTGGAATAAGCCTTAAAGGGAGGTATGATCGTAGGTCAATGTTCGGTATTCTTGGTACATGTCTAAATTTGGACATCGAGGTTGTTGACGCTTTCAACCCTTACGCCAACAAAAAGATTATAAACACGCTAAACTCTACAATTTTGTCTGAAAAAACTGATATTTCTCCTGGCGCAATTGGCTGTTGGTTGTCACACAGAGAACTATGGTCGCGAATAGTGGAGGAAAATATCAAAAGCGCACTAATTTTTGAAGATGATGTAGATCTTGCATCCGGATTTAATGAAAAATTATCCTCTGTAATGTCTCAACTTTCATCCAAAAACGTGTATTGGGACATTTTGTACGTTGGTCACTGCTACCAGCGCACAAG
The DNA here is from genome assembly GCA_001953115.1 of Smittium mucronatum. Classification (NCBI taxonomy): domain Eukaryota; kingdom Fungi; phylum Kickxellomycota; class Harpellomycetes; order Harpellales; family Legeriomycetaceae; genus Smittium; species Smittium mucronatum. Next base: position 11,569 of record LSSL01003046.1, on the reverse strand, counting down.
TTTACAAGAACCTATTATAACTAACCCAGTTATTGTCCAAGCTTCTTCAAGCCCTGTCTGTATGCACGCTTATGGTTTGTCTTTTGGTGGGGCTAAGAAACTTTTATCTAAAATCACTAAATTTAAAAAACCGATAGACCAACAAGTCTCGGATCTTTCTAACATCCGTAAAATTAATGCATACTCCATCAACCCAGCTATAGCCAAACAAGGCGCCTTCAGTGGAGACACTAATATCAATTTAGATCCGGAATTTCGTCAAGGGAACAAAATACTAACTGATTATTCTATTCAAAAATGTATAAAGCAGATTAAAGCAGAAAAAAGCTTCTTCCTCTCACCAAAAAACATTATTTTATCTTGAGACTATTTTCTCTAATTTATTTTGTTATTTATTCTCATCATCACATAAAAATTTATATTATTTAGAAAAATGTATGTTTTATCGGTTGCTTTTAGAAAAAATGCACAAAAAAATCTTATATTTTTTTTAACGCTTTCTATTTTTTTAAAGGGAAAAAAACTCATCATTAATCTTTTATTATTGTTGCCCGGATAATTTTTATTTAGAAATTCACTTAAAAATAGAATAATACACTAGAGCCTCTTTCAGTAAATATTTGAATCATTTACAACAGAGTAATTATTTCATTTTTATGGGTTTGACCCAATCTTCCAAAATAAATAACCTAGTTTTAAAATTTAAAATGATGTTTTATCCCACCCCCTTTAAAATTTTACTAATTATTTATAGAATAAATCGAATTGTACTATTCTTGGTTGGGAGTAGTGGAGACAGCGCACAGCATTGCACTATTCTTGGTTGGGAGTAGTGGAGACAGTGCAAATGATTCGGAGGACAGTGATTCCAGAGGAGGACCATCTAGAAACAGGAGGAACCGGTCGTTTAGTACAACTAAGGCATAGTATAGTGCACAAGTCCAGCGTTCGACAGTCAGACAGATCTCAGCGTCTAACAGCTATTTTTAGGAAAGCCATGTCGATTAAACCCACGTCTGGGTAGGAGCCTAATTTTATTAATCCTGTTAGAAGTAGGCTCTGACTAGGAGCTCAATAGCTTCAATGAACTGTTGTTCATTGACAAAGAGCTTAATTCATGACTGCACGTAACCTCAGTCATCCAGCCTACTTGAAGCAATGCCAGGGGGGGTCTTTCAGTTGGTAGATCGCACCCTTTCTCTGTAGGTACGCAGCCGGTAGTCCGGCAGAGGAGCTTGTTGTAGTTAGGATAATAGTCTTTTCTATACGACTTTTTCTTTTTTTCATGTTTTTTAGTATAGTTTTTAATGACGTTATCTTACAATAAAATTTCGTGATACAAAAAAAAAATAGAATAAATCGAAATAATTGAACAGTATAATAATTGAATGATATAAAGTTTCTGTAGTCTATTGTAGTTAATGGAGATGATAATTCATGGCGCCTCCTTAATTATAGATAAAAATCAGTAGGGATGTATTAGAATAATTTTTTAAACTATAGATCAGTTCAAATATTATTCTGGTACAAAAACTAAACTAAAATTAATTTTCATTATAAAAATCCGGTAAGGAATTTTTACAGAGCTATCTATCAACATTGCTTTAGATTATTATTGAAACAAAATAATGATTTCAACTAGAAATTTTAAATATTATAGAATGAAAACCTTTTCTTAATAGTGAGAATTTTATATGTAGCTAGAAAATTGGGTTAGAGTAACAATTTAGAGCTTTAAATAATACCCTCATAAATTTTTCACTTTTTTAAAATTCGTTTTTATAACCTTTGATTAATTCCAAAAAAAAAATTGTAAAAAAAAAATAATTAGAAAATTGAACAATTGAACAATTGAACAGTTGAACAGTTGAACAGTTGAACAGTTGAAAATAATCCTTTTATTTTTTTTATAAAAAACAGCTAAACTTAAGGGTTTCATACCCATTTTCAACATTAATTTTCAAAAAATGACATTAAGTCCTGACTTTATTTTATTTTGGATTTTATAATTTTTCTAAGAATCGGAAAGACACTATCTTCGTAATTTCAACTTACCAAATACACAATAAATCTCAATAAAAATCTTTGACAAAATTTCGAATGTAATCATCTTAAAGTAAAAAATAATGCCGAGTTTAAAATGATATTAATGATACTTAGTCCATTGATGTTAAAATTTAAAAATAAACCCAATGCAGTAAAGAATTAACCATGGCATTAGTAAAAATCAACCAAAGAGCTATCTTGAAATCAGTACACTCACCGAAGCCATCCATATTTTGTTTGTCTAATATCTCGTTTTTATTATTATAAAAAATTTTGACCCCCGTTGAAAAATGAGAGTAAGAAAAATTAACTCGATATTTATTGCTTTTTTATTTCTTTAAGATTACCAATTATTCTTATAGGGGTTGCTCCCCTCCACCCGTAGTGGAACATAACTTCGTTGGCAAATATTTCGCCTAAACCAACCATAATTCCGGAGATAAAGGGTAGCCCGATCGTAGTCAATGACGTCACAAGAATACCTTTAAAATTTATTGCCCTAAAAATATGAGAAATGTATATGAATGGGCTTCCTAAGATTGAGTTGGATTTAGATCTTTCAGCTATCCTTTTTTCGTTTTTTTTATCCTGGGGGATTGTATCGTAAGTTTCGTTTTTTGGCTCGTCAAAGAAGTCTTCGTTTTCTAAAGATTCTTCCTCTTTTTCTTCTTTTAATTTCAAGATCTCTTCGTATGTCTATTTTTTGACAATAAAAAAATCATTTAAATTTATTAAACTTCAATCTGAAAGAAAAATAAAAGAGGAAGCTTGATATGTAGGAAATGGGCCTAAATGGAAAGGGGACTTGCCATTATTTTGTTTCGATTTTCAGGATCAGGAATTTCAAATCTAACTTTTTTAATGTTAACTGTATTGCCATCTGAAATGACAACTGAATCAGATAATGTTTCGGTTGAGCTTTTCAGAATTTCCATTTCCTCATTTTCTCTATCAGAAGCTACCTCAGTCCTATCATTTGAATCCCTTTCTTTCTCCATAGTTATTATTTTGAAAAAAATAAATAATCGTTTCCTCGGCAAAGAAATCTGCGATTCTTAAAAATTGTATTTAATATTAAAGTTAAGGGATAAAAAAATATATAATATGTATATTTATTCAATTTGAAGAAACATCTATTATTGGTTTTCTTGGCTTGGAATGTTATCATTTATCCAAAATATAATAAGCCAAATCGTGCCATTATCTTGCCGCCAATACTTCAGAAAAAATAATCTTAACAATAAATTATTTGTTTTTATTGGCTAATAGCCTTAATGATTAAATAATTGGTCTCTCCAAGCTAATACTAATTTATTCAAAAATTTATAATGCCAGAGCAAATTTTACCATTAAGTACTTTAAAGTGTCTAACCTTCTACTCAGGACAGTAGCTTGAACTGTATAAGTAGTTTTCATAATAATAATTAATTATAGATTTTTCTGTTAAAAAAAACCATAAAAAAACAAACAAAATAAGATGACTCCTCAGTGGTGACAATAAAAAATCAGGCTGCATAAGTTATTCAACAATAATTTCAGCTACTCTATTGAGGGTAAGGTATAAATACACATATTACAGACAATATCCAACCAATAAAATTTCATTAATTTGACTCTAGTGGCTAATGTGTATTAAAAGTCCATATAAATCAGTAATATATATAGAAATGATATCTCATGACTAAATGTTGCGTCATAAGATTTTCTGAATTGGGGTTCCTTCAGTATTAGATGTACTCTATTCTGTCAGAAATGATTTTTTTTTTATAAACATCTTTTTTTCTAGGGCCTGGAAATATGTATGGAGAATACTATAACTGAAGAAATCTTTTACCCCCTTCTGTTTCAACTTCTCAATCTTTAGTATAAGTGCTATCTAAGATATTTGTTTCTTTATTAAACCTTCAGCTAAATTGGAACAAAAAAAAAAGAAGTAATAGCGTAGAAATAGTAAAAGATAGTAACTAAGCTACAAAATAATTGTATTCAGCCCCTTTTATACGAAAATAGGTCATATAGTCTTTGAAAAAATCTAATAACTCCATTATCTTTTTATGCTATCAAATTTTGTTATTAAATTTAGATTAGAATTTTAATCTGGCAGTTTTCCTGAATATTTTTTGTTTAATTTCGTTTAATTTTATTTCTTTTTTAGCTAATTTTGTAAGCTTTTTAATAAAAATTCATATTTTGTGACAATCTCGTTCATTTTGAAGCTATTACTTATTATTTTTTGTCGAAATTTGAATCTATTCCTCCCTTATTTGGTGTTGATGATACTGATGGTGAAATAAAATAATAATTAAAAAAAAATTCATTAAAATGAGTTGAAGTTGTAATTAATACAAACTTTTATGTGTTATAAATTTCAGAGAAAAGGATATTAAATACAAATTTTTAAAATATGATATTTGAGCTAAAATATAAATATATAAGTTATAAAAAGCTGATATACGAAAAAAAATGCTTGAAAAATATTTGAATTATCCAATTTACAGAAAAAAAAAATGTTAATAGAATTATAATTAGGTTATTCAAGAATTTATTCTTCAAAACTAAAATACGCTGACTTCAACCCCACCCCCCACTCCCTCAAGTAATCAAAATCATTTTAGATTATAAAACTCTGCAAACTGAGTGTCCAAATTGTTTTAGATGATAATAAAAACTAATATATAAAGATGAGGTTTTAAAAATATTAAGTTAAATTTATTTTTTTAAAAAATAGAAAATGATTAGAATTTATTTTCTACATAAAATAATAATAAAAATAAATTTTTAATAATTAAAAATATGCAAAAATATTAAAATTTTCTATATAAAAACTTTGGGACTATTGGTTTGTTTTTTCTTTTGCGTTATATTTTTTTATTAGAATTTTGATGCTCAAAGTTTGTAAATTTTAGGGTAAATTAATTATGTTATGACTTATATTTATTCTGAAATATATATTAATATGAAAAGTGTGAATTTTTTTTATGGGAAATTTATTATAAAGCTAATAAAAAGTTCTAGAAACCAATTAGAAAAAAATCAAATAAAAATTCATCCAATTATCCCCTGCTCCTCTATCATCTCTATAACTCAAGGAGATTGGCTCAAGGAAGGCGGCGGATTTGTTGGAAAAATAATAGAATAATTTTTTTTTGAAATTAGGTCAAAATAAACTCAACTAAATTATTATTATATTTACGTAAAGTGATTATATTTATAGTAAAATCTATAAATATTTTAATTTTTAAAGTACAAACATTGAATTTATTGCTATTATTAAAAAACAATCAACTTCAAAATACTAGAATAAAATTCAATTAAATTCAATATAAGTTAATTAAAATTTTATTGATTTGAAACGGTCATAATATGTATAAATGGGGGGTTCTTAATGAAGAGGGAATTTTGTTGGATATCACTTCTAGTGGCGGTTTCATCCATTAAATTTATCTAATGGATTTGTAAAATTAAATTTAGTCGTTTCTATTATACAAAAAAAAGAAATTTTTTATTTTTCTAATATCCGAACTAGAAATTTGAATGAACTTATTGCAAATTAACTTTTTTTCATCGTAAGTTTTCATTTTATTGGATAAAAAAATATTTTTGGGGATTTTCGCTAAAACAAGGTACACTATAAAATGTCCTATTAATTAAGACCCTCCAAAATTTATTATTTTTTTATGGAAAAACTTTAAAACATAAACTCATTTCAAGTTATTAAATATATTTGAATTGATTTTTAGTGAAACTGGGATTTTTTTCAAAAAAAAAAAAATGTGCGAAATCGATGTAGTATACACTTAAAATCAATTTTATTTTAAGGTAAAAAAATCTTTTAGATAATATAAAAATCTAATTTATAATTTTTTTTAATTATTTCTTTTTATAAATTAGACAAAGAAAATATATTATAAAAAAACCCCCTATATCGGAGTTTTTTTCTTTAAAATTCTATTAAATTATGTATAAATTATATCAAAGATTTAAATTAAAATGGAAAAAATTATATATAATTAAATAATTTGATTTAAAAAATGAAATTTTATAAGTTTTATAAATATAATAATATCTATTAAATAAAAGGAAGCTTTTTCTTTGAACACTTTATGTCTTTTGAGACTAAAAATGCTGAGATATTAGATTATCATATTAATATTCATGGTTCATTTTTAGATCGTTTAGGTTAAATATTAAATATTTTAGAAATTTTGAAAAAAAAAAAAAATTATACACTTTTTCTAATGCAAATCAGAAAAAATTAGGACCAAATTAAATTTAAAAAAATTAATTTGAAAAAAAATAAATGGAATTCGGTCCCGTTTTTTTCGAAGTTTTGTTAGAAACTATTTGTTATAAAAGCTTGTGAGGTATATTGAAATATTATATTGATTAACTATAATAATCTTCTCGGAATTCAGATAAAAATATGAAAAAAAGTTATAAATTAATAAAATTTCAGAATGATAAATAATTTTTTTTTTAGTATGTCATCGGCAAATCTTTTTATATATAAAGAAAAAAACAAAAGAAATTTAAAGAAAGAATTATTGAAATTTAAATAATTTTAAAATATCAGAGACAAGTTTTTCATTTACATTATAATACTTTTGATTTCAATAGCAATTCTATCTTTGAAACTTACTTGGTCGCTAATTTAGTAAAATTTATAAATTAATGTAATAATACCCCTAATATTCGTTGAAATTTTATCGCTTTTATATATCAGCATAAGAAAAAGTACTCATTAGTTTATAGTAAATGTAAATATATGAAATATAATATGTATCGGAGTAATAAAAAAAAATTAATAAATTTTATTAACAAAAACATATTCTATTTTGAAGCTCATATACTTTGAATTAATTTTTAGGATTACATAAGCTTATATATTTATAATTTTTGAATCCATAAACTGTTTAATATTTTATGTTCTAATAAATATTAAATATTCATTCTGTTATAAAATAAAATAAAAGTCAATTTATTATAAAAAAATTCAAAAAAATGAGTTTATTATATTTTTTTGACACTTAAAATAGTATCTTGAGAGAGAATAATAAAACAAAAAAAATCATATTATTCATAAAAAAAGAATGATTTAATTTTAAAAAATCTATTCGACTATCTTATTTTCTTAAATGCTCTGATTTATTTTATATTATATAATAATAAAATATTAATTATTAAATATATTTTTAAAAAACGAAGATATTTTCTCAAAGAAAATTTTTTTTCTCATTGGCTTTCAAAATTTTAAACTTCCTTATAAACACTACACAGGTGTTAAAAATTCCAAATTCTAAATAAAATATATCCTTTTAATTTACATTTTATCATATAATAATAATATTACATACATATTGTTGGAATTTATTAATATAAATACTATACAAATATTTATGGAAAAATTATTAACGAATGCCATTCCGATCCAAGAGGACCTCCATGCCGCTTCGGCTTTAGTATAATGGAATAATAAATATAAATTAAATTTTTTTTCAATAAAGCGGAGAAGTAAATATAAAATCATCTCCATTCTCTTATAGTTAAAAAATTATTCCCGTATTAATGAGGATTTATAATAATTAATTCCAAGTTTAAACTCATTTTTTTTTGTAACCTAATTGACTTGATACCTTTTTAAATCTTTAATCTTTTTAAAAAAAAAATTTAGAATGTATTTTTAATATAATTAAAAACATTAAAAACAGCTTTATTCTACTAAAAAAAATGAAAAAATATATATTAATGGAGAATAAATAAAAATTAATTTTACTTTAAACATTATTATTATATTATTAAAAAGGTAAACTTGGTGTAAAATATGGAAATATATCTATATTTTCGATTTTTTGTGAGTTTATTTGTAAATTTATGACCAAAATAGTTTTTTATAAAAGTTATAATAATTAGTAATTGTAAATTTCTACTATGGAGCTTTTTATATTTCAAATTTAAAATATTATATCCCTATAGGAATTTTATATGATGGCTTATTTATTTGGCTAATATAATTTCGTTATATTACAAAAAAATTCATTTTATACTTAGTTTTGTATAAAAAAAGAAAATTACGACTTTAAATATTTGAAACTATAGAATTAAATTTCCCTTATAAAAATAAACGAACCGAATTTCATTGCAATATATTATTGTAAAATTTTAATTTTTACGTGAAATTACGGCACTATGAAAAAATTTTTTATTGATTTAATATTATTTTAGAAGCAAACTTCATAAAATTTAAACAAATTACGGTTATTTTGCCAAAAAAAATACGCTTTCACAAAAAAAAAATTTGAACTTTTTTTTCCATTTTTTGTTAGTTTAAAGGAATCTCTTATTATAATAAATTGATATCAATATTTTTTTGATCTTATTAAAATACAAATATAATTTTTTTGAAACTCATAAAAAAATCACATTGTGCTTAAAAACAATTCCTTTTTTTTTAAGCTTATATATTATAGGTTGTTAATTTAAATTGTTGAAATAATTTTTTATTATAATTGCTTGATCAAAGCATTTATTTAAGGGATCTAGTATTTATAATTTTTATCTAGTATTTAAATTATTTAAAATCATTTTTCTATACAAGTATTATTGAATTTATCTTCGAAACTATAATATAATTATCGTATTTCATACAGATCTTATTAATATTTTTTCTTGAATTAAATAGAGTGATAAAAAAAATTTCGTGAAAATTTAACTTTAAACCCGATTAATTAATCGGAATAATATAAATATGATATCGATAAATTCCCGATAAATTTCTATATTGCTATAAAAATAAAATAATATCATAAAAAAAATTTTGCGACGAAACTTTATGTCATTTAACCCAAATGATGTTTGGCTAAAAAACATTCACTAATAGGGAACTAGTTAAATACTAATATAACTAAACCTATATTAACCATATTTAATAAATATTTGGTAACCAAATTTATTATTAAATAAATTAAATAAATAAATAATCAGGATTAAAATCAAAATGCAATAAATTATAATAATTTTCGTACACTTCACTAAAAATTAGAAAATTTAAAATTTTTAAAAAAAAATATAGTCCCAATTCAAAATACCCTGCTTAATTTTGATTTTTTTTCTTTTTAAAATTTGAAAAAAATTATATATAAGGACTAAATTTTTAAATCCGAACTATTTTTTTGACTAAAAAACAATAAAAAATATTTTTCAACAATTTTTTTATTTTATATTAGAGATTTTATCGTAATTGTGTACTTATAATGATAAAAGCCTCCAAATAAAAAATGCACTCCCTTTATTATACTAAAAAAAAGATATACTCATTTAATATGAATGTCTTATTCGTTATTAGTCATTTTTCTCGAAATAATTATGGTATATTTAAAAATTAATCAGTTATTAATTAATACAATCCCTATAAATTAATAGCTCATTTAATTAATTGATAATTTTAAAGTTGGCTAATAATTAATTGATTATTTAAGTTGAGTCAGTTTAATTAATACTCTTCAGTTATTTTATATAAGTTTAATAAATATTGGTTTATATAGTTGATTAGGGGATTAAAATTTGTAATTTTTTTGTTAATTATTATTTATTTAACTATAAAAAATGGGAAATTAGCGAATTGTTTGCAATTTATTATACATTCTAGCATCACTAAACTTTAATCGGAAATAAAACCGCTAATTCCAACAGTTTGGTTTTAAAGATGTAAGACTGTTTAAACCTTTACAGTAGGTTAGAAAATGTTTCACATTTTCCGTTTCATATAAATATTCCATTAAAACAGTCTCTATAATTAGCTTAGTTTCCTGAAATTTTGTATTGGAATTCATTATTTATCGTATAAAACTTTAATCAATTTTTCCAACTTGAAGCTCTTAAAAAATGTGTTGTTTTTGGTTTTATTTTTAAAAAATTTAATATCACGAAACTGTGATGCTATATAAAAAGTAATAGATACAAGACAAGCGATTATATCTTTAATACGAAAATGGTGATTAAAGGTATCTATAAAAATTAACACCTAATTTAGGGATCCTCAAATAGATAAAATAATCGTTTATTATTACTCGTGATATTCAAGCGAATTTAAGGTAAGAGAAGAATAGTCTTCTATAAAATAAGAAAATTAAATATGTAGATTTGAATCAATAATAAGTTTTTTCGATAAAATAACTAATATTAGTTTGGATATAAAATTTAATAGCCATGCTTATTTCAAAGTTAGTTTAACTCTTTCAGGGCTTATTGAACATAAACCACTTTCATTTTATTTAAAATTCTGTTATTAAACCCGCAATTATTTCATATTATTGGTTAAATCAATGCTTATGACCAATTGTGGTAGTTAATATACAAATAGAAGAATAAGGGAAGAAACATTGCCCAAAGATGGTTAATTTGAAAAAATGAAGCTATTTATCCTCAATTTGTTTGGATACAATTCTAAACGCGATTAATTTTTAATAAATAAGATTGGTGTTTAGATTAATCAGGTGAAATTTAAATATAAACCTAACCATCAAGAAATTGATCAAGTTATTTTGAATTAAATTTTCTTAATTTTTTTTAATGAAAGTATTAGGTTATTCGAATGTTTATAAAATTATCAGACCAATAAATTTGATAATATTAGATTTTTGAATTTTATAATCATAAATTTTCTAATTAGTCTAACATTAAAAAATAACTCAGCCAAAATTTTTTTTAAAGGGTTAATAAGATATATGGAGACACGTTTTTTTAAGTTAAGTGGTTTTATCTTTACAAATAAACAGTTACGATAAAATTTTTGTTAAAAAAAAATAATAAATATCGAAATAATAATTTATCTTTTAATTAAAAAAATTTTTCAAAAAGACAAGAAATTTTTTTTTAAAAAAATTATCGAAGATATTTATTTTTATAGAAAAAAATATTTTACTAAAATTGAAAAAAAATTATATCATCTTATCAATATAATATTTAAATTATTATATCCAATAAAAGTACCAGGGTTAAGTTCTATCTCTCATTTCTCTTACATATACGTTTTTATTCTAATTTACAATTACTTATACTAGCATTATCTACAAATAATTCTTACAAAAAAAAAAAAGTATCAATAATAAAATAATATAAATCTTTCAAAATCTTTTAATTTTATTTAAAATTTTCATAATATATTTATTTAATATAATCTTTTTCAAAATAGACAACATCTACAAAATAAATTTTTTATATATAACGTCTAAATTGAAAAAAATCGATTTCTTTTATAAAAAGTAAAAAAAAAAATCATACTTGTAAAAATTAAAATATTTTATCTATTCAAGCTTCATAATTTTTAATGAGAAAAAAAATAATTTAAATTTACCTTTATTCGTAAGATAATTTTACTATCGTTTAAATTGATAAATTAATTTTTACTATTTTATTCGAATTTATTTTTAATCCCAATCCAGTAAATTTTATATTAGTGAGTTATGTTGCATTTCATGGTAGAATTATATCAGATGATTTTTGTTTTTGTTTTTTTTTTTTTGGC
>LSSL01003044.1:0-22815 GCA_001953115.1 Smittium mucronatum | reverse complement strand
CCCCCGAATCTCTGAGCGCTGTCTCCACCACACCCAACCAAGAATAGTACAACTCTGTGTGAATTTTAGGTTTAGTGTACTTTTTGAAGTACAATATCAAGCCCCTAAACCACGGCAAGGTATTTCACTCTTAGGGGTCCCATTTTAGCTAATAAGTTCTTTTCTTTTCTTTAACAAAACCTTTTTTTCATCAAGTAAACCATTGGCCACAATGTTAAATTATCATCAAACCAATAAATATAAAAAATAATACTTTATCTAATAAAATTTCAACATTTTTTAAATAGAATATTTTATTTGTGATTTATTTTATCCTATATTTCTGTTTATTATCATAAAGTTAAAAATAAACGAATATAAAAATGGACTACAATATCCGTTATACAAACTTTTTTACCGACATACAGATATAAATTAATTATCGCGGTGGATGATTTCCATTAAAATTTGCAAATATCAAATTCTCTATTTAGCACAACTCAAGCTTTATCCGAGGATATTTGTTCCATTAATAGTAAATAGTTCTAAAAAAATCACGAATATTAATCCCAAATGTTTAAAACTACTGAATTTTTAAGATTATGTGCACCGCGAAAACTTGAATATATATATTCAAAAATTAATTGGCTTTATTTAATGTCTAAATAAATCAAATAATGGCAAGTAAATATATATTTAATCATGTTAAAATCGAAGTTTAATTTATTTATTTTTCAATGGAGACGCTTGGAATATATCGGGTAAAACTGTATCGCATAAATCAAAAATTAGCAAACTAAAAAGATGTTTGAAATTAAAAAATCGGGATACCGTATAAATCAAGAATTTTAAAAGCGCGTAAATTGAGGGATGTCTGTAATAAGTCGCTCAACTGAGGTCAAAATTTGTATGAGTTAAAAAATTTCACATTTTACCCAAAAGCGGCTCAATAATTGCTAAGCATAAAAAAATAAATTATCATTTCGTGTTGGACTATAATTTTTTTTCAGAAAAAATTTGGACAAATTCTTATGTCTCTTTAAAATTGTGAAAGATGAATTTATATTAAATAAAATATTTCTAGATAACAATTTTGGAAATATGAATTGATATGAAGATAATTGAGAAATGGCAGGTGGTTCAAAAAATTTATAATTAAGTAAACCCCAGGCATTTGAATGATAAATACCAGTGAGATCATAAAAAGCTGCAAAAAGACCCTATAATTTTCTATAAATAAGTCTAAAACTAGAATCCTGCGGTCATGAGATGAGAAGACTTTAAAAAATTTACCTCTATATATTGCTGTGCTAATTAAAAACGACTTATTGTTTTCGAATGAAGATTCAATTAAATGAGAAAGCTATCATTTTGAAGTTTTATCAAAATATTGCTACCAGGCCATGAGATGTCCAAAAAAAATTCTAGGAGGGCCCTAAATACATCTGAAGCAAATATATAACATAAATTTTAACCATAGAAGAATAAAAGCTAAAAATTAAATGGTAATATATAAAAAAGGAAGCTTGAAATATTATTTAAAACACAAAATATATACCCAAGTAAGCCATTATTAAAAACTAACATATTAAAAATGATGGATTTTAATTTTTATACGCTTGTATTTATTTTAATATTAAGAGAATATTTTTTTAATATTTATTACAATCCTTATAAAAAAGTATTTGCTTATAAAATTTTTATTAAAGTCTGATTAAATTAAAATATACTCAACATATAAGCTTCTGGATAAAAGATATCCTGAAAATATAATTGGAGACAAAGGAATAGATAGGAAATCCCAAATTTTAGGAATTTCAGTAGTTCAAAGCAAAGTAACGTATGGATATCCGTGGACTTTGAATAAAATAAAATAAAGTCTAATACAATGAAATTAGAGTTTAAACCGATTTTTTTTGCATCAGTCTCCTCGCTTAATATAATAAAAACCATTTTTTAATTCAATATGTTGTAGATATATCGATCTGTCCAATAATAATTTAAACACGTACCCCTCTTTATTTCTAATTCTTCGTAGTTTTTTCTTTATGTCAAACAGATTAAAAGATTTGCAGATAAAAAAGATTTTTTTTATACAAAGACTGAAAATAAGGGATTTTCATCTCTATTACTAATTGTTATTATTATTATTACTTTTACAAGGAAGAAAATTTTGAAACCGCTTTTAATTCACTACAGAATATGTTAATTAAAGTAGAATATGTTTCCTGAATATTTTTATAAATAACTGACTAAAATTTGAATTGTAATAAAAAAATTGTGTAATTATAAAATAAAATAAAACAAAATAAATCGGAAGGCACCAAAATCTCTTCGAAACTCATAAATTTTCACTTATATAAAAAATTATAACACTTGGAACAAATATGTCGAACAAACTCTATAGTGCCAGGATTAAATCTTCGGCGACAAATACAGATATTTCGAAGAATGATTTCTGTGCTCGCTTTTTGGAGAACATTCGAAAACTTGTTAGATTCGCTCCTGAATACATTAAGAAAAGTTTTTTATAAGATACTAGCATTTAGTAATTTGATAATCGCTAAAAAAGCACAACAAAAATTATACTGCACGCTCAAAGAAAATTGGTCTGAGTTCACAGAAATGGTCATGTTATTAGATATTTTAGGATAATTATTTACCATGAAAAGAGTTAGCTAGCGTTAGATATATACCTTTTGGACACTAGAAATAAAAATTCCCTTTAACGATTTATTTAAAATATAAAAATGTACATAATTGAATTTTAAATCAATTAATATAAAACAAGACCACTACAAAAAATTAAATATTCAAATATTTAAGCTCTATTAATTTTTTTTTTAAAAAAAGTCATTATAATAAAAGCTTGTGTTTACAGGACTCAATAAATCTGAAATTTTTATGAAATTCAGAATATATGTGGTAAATTGGTTAAGATTTTATCAGATGGTTGATTAGAAAGAGATGATATTTGTGAATATTTTGAAAAATGATTAAACTTCAAATATAATCCTCAGAGAGAATCAATGAATCTATAAAGGAGTATATCAAAAATAGCTTCAAAAAAACTACATAAAGTCGAGAGATTTTTCATATAACTTTTTTTTTTTCAAGCTATGAGAGTTTAGTCATATATTTCATTATTTAGATAGATTAGGTAAAAAAACAAAATAAACATGACATTTATAAATAAAAATGTACATATAAAACCAAAGAACATACTGAAGAATCATTATTTTTTTTGATAGAGGATACTATTGATTTACTGTTTTCGCTTTACGTTAACAATTATCAACATTCTTTCAAAAATAAAACATAATATAAAAAAGGTAATAAACATATTTGCTTGAATTTATTTATCTTTTCAAAATTTAAAGATTAAACTAAAAGTATTGATATGTTTATAAATGATTTTTATATAATTATCTATGTTAATTTTATCTGGAGGATTTTTTATGAGATTTTTATATTGATTACACAATAATATCACTATATAATTAAAATAGTTCCATTTCTATGATAAAAACAAAGAGAAAAAGCCCAGGTGATGAAAAATTCAAAATTTTTTGAAAATAAGTTTAATATCGTTTAAATGGAAATAAAATAGTATTGGTATGATCTACTTATCTTTATTTCATGCCTATTAGTCATTCTGGGACATAATTTGTAAAATTTGATCCCAAAATTTGTGAAGTTGATTTTGGAGGATAACTTTTTTAAGAATTTTTTATTTGTAAAACGTATCTTTTTAACATTTATAAATTTAAAATTGTCAATATTCAAAAAAATTGATCTTTAGATTGATGGGTTATTAAAAGCTAATGTATTTTTCCAATATTTTTATGCTTATCAAGTTTTATTTTATCTCTCATAGAAGGCTAAGTACGTTTTTTGTGTAAATTTAATAATATTCCAATAAGAACATGAAAATTTACTTGTATATGGTTTAGATATTTTCGATTCATTTTATTAAAAAAAAATGAAATTTTTTTTTTAAGATTAACAATTTTACATCCAGTCTATATAATTTTTATATGGATAAGAAATTCTGTATATGAATACCTCTAATCTATAAAAATAAGATATAACATAAAATTTTTTCAAAATGATAAAAATTCAATAAATAGGCGTGTTTTTCGCATTAAGTGATTATTTAAATACATAAAAATCTGACAGGATTTCACATTTGCTTATTTCATGTCTATAGAAAAACACATGCTTCGATTTTTATTTTCATTTTTTCATTTGTTTTTTTAGGGCCTTTTTTTTTTGATAGCTGCAAAAATTAAAGAAAATCAAGCTTGAATTTAAGTTTATATGTTTTAGTGTAAATAAAATAAGAATAAAATATAAAGCGATTATTTTCAAAAAAATACGACTGAAATTTATATCTTTTAATCGAAATTAAAATAAATATAATTTCTGTCAGCTATTCTTTGAAAAAAGATAAAGGCGATACTTTTTCAAGATTAGAAATGCTAAAAGAGTTTCAAATAAATATCTTCGCACAGTTTACTATTTTTTAAAAAAAAAAATCTAGAGTTTTCTGCTTTGACTAAAACAGACTATTATAATATGAGATTAAAAGAAAGCGGATACAAAAATATTTTAGAATGAGATATGCTACCATATGATCCAAATTTAAAGGGTTTAATACCAGAAAGCTATTAATATGAAGTGGTTATATCTTATAAATAGAACAGAAAATTATTTAAAATAATTTATTAATAAGCAATAGAGAAGTTTATAGCTTATTAGGTAATTTTAGGGGAAGAAAATATAACTCACAACGAATTAAATTAAAGGTTTTATATATCAGGGAAACCTTCAAAATTTTCTGTTTTTTACTGAGAAAATATATGCGGTTATAGTTTTGATACAAGTTATTATTTAAAAAATTTTTGAGTGGATAATATCAGGATATTGGTGACTTTCTAATACTTATCATTTTTTTAAAAATTATCTAAACTGTACTTATATAAGCCAAATATCGGTTAATATGTAGGTGAATCCATTATTGCAGTATTAATAAGTGAGAATAATAGATTTTTTATTCTGAATTAAATCTATGTTGGTTCTGATCAATAATATGAGACCTATTGTGGGCTCTGGAAAGTTTGAAGAAAGCGGAGGATAAATTAGTTTATTTTCAAGACTGAAAAAAATAATAGGATATTCTTAACTTTTTACAATCAATTCCATGGAAAAGGCTTACTATAATCGTATATATGTGTATTTTTGGGGGAATTTCTATAAAAGCTTCAAAATAAAACTAAAATATATAAAGGCGGGGATGGAAAGTAAAATTTCACTCTAGATATATTCTTAACAATTTTCATTAAATGAAAAAAAAATTCAGATATTTTAAAGTGTTTTAATTTCAAAAATGTACAATTTAATAGAAGAATACAATTTTGCCGATTATTTTGTCCAGAAAAATATTATTTGGCTTAATTTAGAAATTTTGTAAGAAATATTTAGCCTAAGTCTAATAAAGTCACATTTAAACTAGAAAATGGTCAATATCACATATTCCATAGGTATTTTCAAACAGTTTTTTACATTTATTTTCTCAATAAAACCCAGGTTTCGATATTTCCAATTAAATTTTTTTTGAATTTATAAACTATATTAATAATCATTTCCCACGATATAATAAAAAAGATAAAAGAAAAATATTTTTTGATTTCGAAATCAGTATCATCAGCCTGTAATTTATATTTAATTAAAAATGAAAATATAAATGATAATTATTTTATATTCAGATGGTTCAAAGAAATTCACGCAGAATTTTTTTTTCTCACAGCCATAAATGAAATTAATTCGTGATATATTGTTATATATAGCTGTGATAATACATTTAAGCATAAACAGTGCATTTATATTTACCATTATTTGAAAGCAGTCGGAAAATTGAGTTTAATTAAACTAGCCCTGGTTTAGAAAAAAAAAAAAAAAAATTAAAGTCAGTCTGAAAACATATCCAAAAAAAAAATCTGAATATTCTTTCTTGATGTTTATAAATTTTTTGTTTTATATTTTTATTAGTAAAAAAATAATTTTCGCTAATTTATAAAACATAGATACTTTATCTGAAAATTTTTTTTTTCGGTTAAAAAATATGATTTCTAGAGATCAAATCATTTTTTAAATTTCCCTTTGACTATTATAAAAATAATTGTAGGTTAATTCAATTAGATAAATGATAAAAAAATTAGTTAAATTTCTTAAAATTTCTAAATTATTGATGTTATATTGGAAAACCAACCTATAATTTCAAACATTCTTTGAATGAATATTGTTTTTGCTCAAAATATTTTTTAATGTGTACTGGATTCATATATGAAATATAAAAAAAATTCGGTCATTAAAATAAGCCAGTATAATTTAGAAGCTATAAAAATTAATTTTTATTAAAGTTTATATTTAAAATAGTTCTGAGTTTCTTTGAATTCCAAGATTTTTGATTATTCACCCAAAAAATTACCCAAAATATTAAAATTAATATCTTAATTAATAGAAATAAGTATTTTTATTCAGAAAATTGCCCTTTTATTGAAGATTTATTTATCAATATTTTAATGATGATTGGTGAAAGTAATAAATCTAAAATGGTTCTACATTCTTATCTTTTTTTGACAAAATTTAGGATAATTGAACCTTAAATAGATATAGATTAATCTTCAAAATAAAATTAATCAATAAAATTTTAGATATTTTCCCTAAAATAGAAATAAATCATTAAACCATTAAATTTATCCTAAACAAACCAATAAAAAAATTTTTCGGATTTTTTTTGATTAATACTATCGCTCATCCAAAAAAAAAATTAATAGATTTTTTTCAGTTTGAAAAATTTGTACCTATTTAAAAAATTAGACCCTTGAGCCAATTTACAGTTTTTTTGAAGCTGCTAAAACGGAAGAAGGGGGGGGGGGTAGTTTGAATATTTTTTTTGAATTTTGAATTTTGAATTTTTTAAAAATTATAAAAAAAATTTTGTACTATTTTTATATTTTTTAAATAAAAACCACAAGCTAAAAAATAAACAAGTAATTTTTTATTGAAAAACTTAATTTGAAATTTTTTAAAACTTGTAATTATCAATATATTATAATAGGGAAATTATAGTAATTACTCATTTATTATAATTTAACATATCAAATAAAAAACTATTGTCCTGATATATCCTTATATCTCTATTTTAGTTTTTTTTAATGTATATAATTCGTTTAAATATGCAATTTTAAAATTAAACAATCATGTTTTGCAATCATTATTGCAAATTGTCAAAAAAAAACCCGATACATATTTGAAATTTATTAATGATTAACCATCAAATTTTTATATAATATGCTATAAATTGGTTAATATCTTATTAGATATTTAAAAAGTCATCGAATTAATTAATATAATCTATTATTAATATTAAAAATAGAATAAATGCCTTTGGTGGGGTTTTTTCTCAAAAATAAGATACTCAATTAAATATGGCTATTAATAATTGTTATATTTTTTGAAAAATATCTAATGTAAATCTGTAAATTATACACCCAGATAAATTTATGTAATAAAGATTTAAAAATATAAGATTCAATCAGAAAACAAGGAATGAATGTTGTGAATAAGAACTTCAGATAAGCAAAGCTTTGATTCTTATTATCTAAATGAGTTGAAGTTTAGATTTGAGAATTCCATCAAAAATTGACCCAGCGAGATGGTTCTAAGTTAGTTATTATGGATACGATTAATAGAATATTCTAAGTATAGGATTATTTAATTAAGGGGTATTATTTTGCTTATTATTCTAATGTTAAAAGCCTTTCAGAAAAAATCTGGTATTGTAAATATAAAGCTCTATATATCAATGAACAGGTGTTTGCTTTATTCTTTTGAGATTTAATGGACCAAGATTAAATGAAAATTTTAAGACTAATAAAGTTTCATTAAAACTGAATTTTCAAAAAAATCAATGATCTATGCGATCAAGCTAAATCCAATTTTCTTATGGGCATAAAAAAATCTTCAACTCTAACTTTTTAACCAATACTAATTAGTGTCCGAAAATTTTATAGAATGGAATATATATCTGTATTGTATAAAAAAAATCAAAAATAACAAAATTTAAAAGATAAAGGTCTTTATGTGTTTTTTGTACGTTTATTTGAACTTTATTTAAAATAAAAAAGAACACCAAAACGCACTATAACTTCTCCTGATATCTTTTTTTAAGTACTTATTCCAAGTTGTGTATATATCTGCATATATTATTACAGATCTGCTGATATTTATATATTTTTCAAGGATATTTTCAAAATGATAAAAAACTAATATAATAACACAAGTTTTATAAAAAAGAATTTATTTGATTTAAAGTAAATATATATTATTTTTTTAATATATTATTTTTACCTAAAAGAGCCTGTCTTATATAGGAACTGGAATCACGTGCTCCTAATTTAACAATTTAAATCGGTAATTACCACAAATTGGCGAAAAAAAAATTGCTAGAAAATTTAATTAATATCTTATAGCAAACATAATTTTTTGTTCTATTTAAATATACATATCAAGTTTTAAGGAAAATTATGATTTATCGTGGTGAAATATTTGATATAAGATAATTTAGTCTTTTAATTGGATATTTTCTACCTTTTTAATCATTTTTATACTTTGAATTATTATTTAAATCGTATCGAAAGTTTCTAATAAGATAATTAAAAAAGTCAAAAATTCAATTATATCAGCTTAAATTTGTCTAAAATTAGTTTTCATTTCTAAATTTGGTAAGATATAAAGGTAGAAGATGTTCGCATTAAAATAGCTTGATTAAATTTTAAAAAAATTAAATATCTAGTAGCTACCTTGATGTATCCCCCCCTTTTTTTCTTGGGATTTCAAATCCTGTATTTTTGGTTTGCCCTATTAATAAAATTATTATTTTTAGATAATAAAAAATTGCAACAATCAAAAATGAAATTTTATACATCTATTGGTAAATATAGTCTTAACTATTGAATATTTCTTGATGGGATTGATGTTTTGAATATTATTAAACAAAGTCATAACTTTTAGCAGAACGAAGGAAATAGTGTTATTCTGAAATAATAATGAATTAAAGAGATATATTCATTTTAATTTTTGATTACAGTCCCATTTTTATACTTTTTTTCTCCTTTCATAATATTGACCAATTAAAGATATTATCTTTTTTTTTAAAAAAAGTATTTACTATTTGAAAAATAAAGAAATTTAAAAAGAATATGAGTAATAATAAGCTATAAAAGTTGGAAAAAAAACTATATCTTATTAATTCCTAGTTAAAATGTAATTGGTATTTAAAAATTTCACGCGGAAAATTCATCTGAAACACTTATTTCTGTATCGGAAGAAGCCATTCTTTTTATAGATATTGGAGTTCTCCCAGCTGATAAATTTTCCGATACAGCCATTCTTCCAAAAACTTATACCCGTTTTTTTATCCCTTATATATTTTTTTTCTCTTCTTTTTTTATACAATAAAGATTGCATTTCACTCTGATATAATCATAAAATTTTGTTTCTATGATCACCTCTATACTATACAAAGAGCCTCTGTATATGTCTCTCATTATTTTAAAAACACCTTTTAATCTACCGAAAAAGATCTATACTATTATTCTCTCATTGTAGTTAATCGGATCTGATGTATTTTTTTTACAAAAAGTGAATTGGATGAGCTAGGCTGTGCGAAATATAATTATTTTGAATGATTTTTTCGTCTTCCAATATTCGAGCTTCGTTTTTTTGATATTACAAATCTAAATTTTTGATTAAGATCTATATATTACTTATAAGCCATTGTGTACCATTCACTAAGGACCCCACAAAAGTCTTCAATTCTGAGCTCTGTTGAATATTTTTTCTAAAATTCCCTATATTATTCTCCATTAATCTACATACTGACATGTCATGTATTGAAACTTCAATCTTAGAGCTCTCAAAGGTGCATCTTCCGTCAGGTATCACCGCCATCTCTCTTTTAGCACAATACATATGATGCTACCCTAAATAAAGTATCTATCTGACCTGAAATTATCCAGATTTTCTATTTATGAAAAATGCTGTGAAATAAATATTCAGTGCCACATCCAAATATCTGATAAAATTATTTATTTAGACAGTTGGGCGAATTTCTTAATAGAGCGTAGATATTTTCTCATCAAGGATTCTATGATAGTTTCAGCCGTGAAATTAATTATTTTACAAGCTGAAGGTCCAGATATATTAATTTCCTTTCAGATTTTATCAAATTTAAAATAGTGACTCAAATAGGTCATTAAGATAATCAAATTATCATAGGAGGCGAATTTTGAATTCCGTTCTCTTTTCATTTCAGCTTAAATAAAATGCTTTTCACGAGCTGTATATATTTCTTCATGGTCATTTATTTTAAAAAAAGTCAAAAATAAATATCTCCTGGGGTCTTAGATATCTGATTGTAAACTATAAGTTCATATACTTCATGATAGCTGATGTGTTTTATTGGAAAAACAGAAACGAACCTCTCATTTAATTAATACCCTTTTTCCATCTCCCTATATCTATTAATATTTTGCGATTTCATTGTTTATGTTAATTTTTATTATAAATCAAGTATAAAATTTAAGATTTATATAAATATATTAAAATTCTGTTTTTTAGTCAGATAACGTAAATTTATATAATTTACTATTTCAAAAAAATTGGTTCATTTTTTTTTTTGGAGAAAATATAAGTTGATAGAAGAAGCCAAGAATATATTCATTAATTTGAAAATTATAATATTAATCTGCTTGAGATAAGAAATATCTTTTTAATTAATAATTAATAATTTAGAATTTAAATTAACTTTGGATATAAAAAGTTCTTAGAATAAAATACGCGCAACTAGGAGCTATTGTTTCCAGTTTTAAAAACATTTTCTTGCCCTGAGACGCAAAATGCTCGTAAAGTCCAGAAAAATTTACGCTATATCATACGAAAATAGGTTTTATTATTTGAAAAGTAGTACTTTTTGATAAATTGTATTATTAAAACCAGAATTCGAATAATGGATTGTTTTACAAGGAAATTAGTAAAAACATATAAAGACAAGTATACTTGAAGTGTATATATTTCCTTTTTCCGATGCAGTTATTAAATTATAATAGATTAAGGGAGATTGATTCCATTGGAGAAAAAAGAAAACAAAATTATAAATAAGATAAAATTTATTTATTTTTTAATTATCATAGTTGTATTTTTTAAGGCCTTCTATTAAGCATTTTCATGACTAAATCTATATCATAATCAGCTATTATCATTTTACTTATTATAAAACTAAATTTTAGTTTCCGATAGGTAATTTAAGGATTTTTTAAAATTAATTTTATTTTTTTGGAAAATTTTATGCTGTTAACAATTAAATCCCCCTCCCTCTCCTGCCCCCATTTTTTTAAATTGAGACATTGGAATATATTTGGTAGATTAAAAAATAATCAGGCAGTTTAATCAAAATAAATGTTTAGATTCGATAATTTCCCTAATACAAAATCAGGGAATCTGTAAAATTTTAATAAGGAAGTTTCAGCTTCAAATCCAATTTCAAAAATTTTTATCGCCCAATTTTACCCTGGATATAAATTTTATAAAATTTAAAAATTCTTAAAAATTAATTTCTGTAAAATGGGTATATATTAACCGATTTCAAGCGGCTTCTATGAATTGGAATATAAAATGTTATTTTAAGCGATTTAACAATAATACCTTTCAAATAATATTTTCAAAATCGTTATACTAATAATTTTTACCCCTAACTTGAAACAAAACTTATGAATACATATTTATAATTCATAATGTAAACTGATACAAAATTATGAAAACACATAAAAAATTACGCAAATTTTCGCCAAATCAGTCATCCCATAAAAATAAAACAAATTGAAAGTTTTTATTAACATAAAACTATTTAGATTGATAGTTGAATTTTAACCTTTAATATATTTTTGTGCCAATAATATAAAAAAGTTCGTCTATAGACTAAATAAATATGCTAATTGTGGTTAATTTCCTTAAATATATAGGTATAATAGTATAAATTATGGTATATCTGTTATAACTAAATAATGGTATATTTCGCATTAAAAATTACGAAGTTTGATTAGATATTAGTTTTATATATCTATTTAGAAGCATATTGGATTCGTAACTCTGATTGATTTAAGATTAAAAAAAGCTAATAATATTTAAAATATAATTATATAAGGTATTAACCCATGTCAAAAATAGATTTTATTAATGGTAACTTATAGTTTTTAGTAGAAGATAGCTTTAATGATATTTTTTAAAATTTTTAGGAATTGAATAGAATATTGTAATTGAAGCATTAATTTTATACTTTTTATAAACCATATTTGAAGCATATAATTTCGTATTTCACATCATATAAGATAATTCTCGGTTTGAAAAATAAATAAAATTCACAAATATAGTTTTAATTTCTTAGATTTATTTTTTAAGAAAATATGAAAATTATTATTATTATTTTTTTTAATATTTCTTAAGTTTAAAAATTTTTTTTTGATAGCGAAATTGTAATTTTTTTATTTTTATAATGCTTATGTTCTAAATTTATACCATACTAAAATTCCATATATTCAAATTAAAGGATAGAGTTATGAAAAAGTACATATGTATTAAATTATTTTGAGTTTAGGTGATTGAATAACCATAATATTATTTAAAAAAACAAGTATTCCCACAATTTTACAAGTAATAAACAAAATTTAGCAAATTTGCTCATAATTACTATTATTTGCACGAATAAACATTTTAACCGATTATTGCTAAAATAAATATAAACATTTGGCTCATATAAGCTCTAATGAACTAGTTGGATGATTTTATTCTTTTATTGGATGGCTGGTCATCATAAAATTGAAATCATATCATGAAAATAATAGAATATAATTTTACTGGATAAGTTTTAATTTATTTCTCTATAAAAATTAAAGTAATTATTCTTGCAAAGTTAGTAGTTTTTTCATCGTATTAGATGAAAAAAAACTAAAAATGCTCAATTTATTTTAATATTGTGCGAATTGATGAAATTTCGTTCAAAAGTGATAAGTTTCAAATTTATTTTTTGTAAAAATTTAGAGATATTATCAGCGCACTAAGATTAACATCGAATATCGCTAATTTTGTTTCCGCCTTTATGGTTGATCAATAAACAGATAAAAACCCCCCGAAATTAATTTAAAAAACATGAAAAAATAGAAAAAATGCCCATAAAAAAATTATGTATATCGATAATAAACTTGTAAATTTTTTTATTAGATAATTTATATTAATTTAATACTATTTATTATGAATCAGAAAAGATTCCACAAATATTGAGCAAGTGTTTTCCTACTATAATTAAATATTTTATATCTTTTTCCGGTTAATTTTTTTTTAAAGTGTGTTAAAGATAATATCTCAAACATTTTTCCCGTATTTTTATTTTTATATGATGATGATGATAATGGCTCATTTATCGAAAAATAAACGCTAACATATAAGGAAAATGTATTTAAGTCCTGAGAACATTTATTTAAATTCAACTCTATACTTTGAAAAATTTATTTATCAAATATTTTTTAATATTAGTAAATAGCGAAGCGTATTTTCTACAAGAGA
The DNA here is from genome assembly GCA_001953115.1 of Smittium mucronatum. NCBI lineage: Eukaryota > Fungi > Kickxellomycota > Harpellomycetes > Harpellales > Legeriomycetaceae > Smittium > Smittium mucronatum. The sequence goes on along the minus strand of LSSL01003044.1, from coordinate 9,153 downwards.
AATATGCGTTATTCGGTATAATATAGGTAAATAAACGCGCTTCTTCTTTTTATCATATAATTATAAAATTGATATTTATTTTAATCTTTTTAAATGTTTTTTTTTAGATTTAAGATTTTTTTTATAGGTACCCATCAACATACCGTATTTTCCAAAATAAATATATTTAACAGGAAAATATATAATTTTATGTTAATATTCAGTGATTTATTTAATCAAGACGTTATCAATAATAATGAAATAAAAAATCAAGGATAATTAAACTTTTTTATTTTAACTATGATTATTTATGTATGGGGTTTTTACAGGAGCCTAGAATATCTAATATCTTTGAAAACCGTAATGGTTGCGAATATTTTATTCAATTTTATAAGTAGATTTATTGTAAATGTAAAAAATAAATCAAATGTAAATTAAAATAAAATAAAATAAAAAACTTTCTGGAGTATTTATAAAATCTAAAGATGCTTTGATACATTTTTTAGGATGTTTTTTGGACTTGGCCTTTCTCTATTTTTTGATAAAAAAGTAATGTTTACAATTTCAGAGATTCCAATTTTTTTCAAAAAATTATAAACATGGTGGCAACACCTTTGTTTTGCGAAATCGAAGCAGTTATAAAAGATGTCAAACCATTTTAATAAATTGAATTTGTCTGTCAAAATGAAACAGTCCTTATTAAAATCTTTATAACCATGAATACTATCGTTTTATCCAAAGATATTTCTATTATTTTGAAGCTCAACATAATGATTTATTTGAGCTGTATCAGAGTAGTATTCAGAATCACAAGGATATTCTGATTATACACCATCTGTTGAAATAGGATAAAGAAATATCACTCATCCATCTTCTATTAAATTGATTTCGTCATAGTTTTAATATATAGTTCTGAATTTTTTCTGATGATACATCGTATATTATGAGTTTGCGTATTTCAAAAAAGATTTCATGGTTATTTTTTGCCATGAAACCCGTGTGTGTTCGGTTTTTATATTATTTTTTTAAAAATATTTTGAAAAATAAGCAGCTTCATTATTATTTGTGATTTTAAATAAAAATATATTTGGGCTAGTATGAAATTATTTTTCACAATTTGAAAGTTTAAAAACTGGGTATGAAGCTGAATTGAAATCTGCTCAAAATTATTTTATTTCAGTTTTTTCTCTAGTTTTTTATAACACGAGCCAAATAGTGTACTCTAGTACAGAATGAAAAGAAATTTGGATTTCATTTGTGAATTATGGTAACAAATCTCCAATTACACAAATTAGTATTACTGGACCTCTATTAGATTCTATTCTTTTACGGGGTTTATCCAAAACCCAATGATATTTATCAAAAAACTCATCATTTGCCACAGAAATACTAATCGGAATAAAAATAGAAATTCATGGCTTATACACAAAAATATCATGGAGTTTCTCAAGCCAATTAGCCTATAATGTCATCAATATATATCATTTTTAGAATTTTTGCGAGAATAAATGGATACTTAGATACGATTAGACTTTTGATGTCATTGAAATTAAATGAGAAAACGTTTTAGAGGTTTATAAAAAGGAGTTGCAAAAAATCGCCTGGAGTAGATTTGTAACTGCTCACTCACACCTGTTTAAAGCTCATGGTTTTGTTAGTTATCCATGACATGGTTTTTTTTCTATTAATAGTGCTGTAACTGCAGATTTTTTAATATCCATCTGTGATCCCCCGGAAAGCTGTATATCTTTTTGTTCGAGATGTTAACAAATTTCTAGATAAATTATGCTTCATTTCTCAAGGCCTAATAACACCATTAATATTTAAATCAATTATTAAATTCTTAAAATTAGATTTTTTTGGTAAAAAAACACACAATTTTTTGTTCTCAAATTCATCAAAAAAAAATTTTCATCGAAGTAATCATAGTGGGCCTCTTTTTTAAAAGCAGCAAAATTTTTTTTGAAGAAAACATTTAATATTTTTATTTTTTGGGATTATCCATACTGAAAAAAACTTATCATTTTTTTGTAACCGTAACATCATTACTTAAAATCCAATGTATTTTGATTTTTATACTGGAATAAATTTGGATTAAAAAAAATGAGGGAAAAAAGAGTAAAAATATCATAATTTCTTTAATTTTTGAAATAGAAACTGTTATTTTATTGAAGTTTACAATATAGTTCATCTTTTATAAGGTAAATAAAAAAAATCTGTAATTTTTTTTTAAATATCAGTTCAATGATATTAAATCTAAAAAAAGCTGGGAAAAAATATAAAGTATAAATTTTTGTATCATTTTTCATAGTTTTGTATCTAATGACGGGCTTTGTTAATCATATTTACTTTTTTATGATACCCCTTAATTTTGACAAAACTTGTTAACTATACGATATTTTTTTAGTGATATGCCTAAAAAAGGTTAACGATTGTCAAGAATTTCCAATTGATATTTGATAATTTATCAATTAATCATTTATCAATTATTTTTTTGATAAAATAACTAACTTAATAAAGCTAATAGGAAAATGGTAAGTAATAAAAATAATTCAAATCTCAAAATCAGTCATAATATGGGGTGTTCTTTTCAAGATTGGGATTTTTTTTACTGTTAAAATCATTGACCAAAATAAAATTTAATCGGAATTACACCAATCTGAAAGAAAATTTTTACTGGATCTCACGAATTTATATTTCCCAATAATTATACACAATCATCTACAGGAATATTTAAAAACTAGAAAAGTAGTGAATTTCTCATTGAATAGTTTCTTCTTTTGAAAATAACCTCTTATTTAACATTTAAAAATAAAACAAAACCGTTTTCAAATGAAATTTATCTAATTTGATCTATAATTTTTCTTTTAAAAATTCAAAATTTTGCGTTTTATAAATCAAATCATTCATTTCAAAAGCGAAATTTTTACACTTTTTAAATCGGTTTTGGTATTTTAAAATTGCATTTTGAATTTTTAGAAATTTTCAAATCAATTTTTTTTTTTTTTTGCAAAGCCTATTGAGATATTTTCAAAATAATTGAGTCGAAAAATTAATCGGTAAAATAAACCTATTTTGGGTGTTCTTTGGGTATTTTTTTAGTATTTCTATATTTGTTTTTTGTTTAAGAATATTTTTTTCAAAAATATTTGTATAAATAAGCATTGAAACAGTTAAAAAAAAATATGTAATACTATAATGTAAAATGAGTTAATATCAAAATGCTAATATTTAAAACAATTATATTATTTATTGCTCTCAGAATGAGGATATATTTGAAATCCAAATCTATATAAAAATATTTTAAAATAACTGAGGACCTAAAAAAGAGATTATTTTGGCATTTTTTTGACAACGGAATGTCAAAGAAAATGTATAGGGAATTTATGGAAATAAAATATGGGTATGTTAAGAGGCTTGTTTTGGTGATCAAAAAAGCTTTTTTTGATTTTTTTGAAGAATAAGCTCAGAATGAGATCCTAAAAAACACAACTGACAGAGGGTGTCTATATTTAAAATTAAAAGATGATGTTTTTTGCGAGATAGTAAGGTTAATTTAATGAAGCCCAGAAAAAAATTATGGAAAATGAAGGAAAAAATATTTGAAAATATGTTCTTCAATATATCTGTTTCATCAATATCAAATGGTCAAAAAAATTAAGTGTTAATTTAAAAAAAATCAGCTGAGTACTATATAAAGTAAAATGCATAGAAAATCTTTAAAAAAAAGCAATATATGCCAGATTTTTTTCTCAGCAGTTTCAGCAGATAGAAGTGATTTATTATCTATTGAAGAATCAGGCTTTAACATTCAATCAGAAGAAATATGACTAGATTTATTATTTGAGCTAGAGAATCAGTAACTAACCCATCTTTCAGAAGAAAAAATATTAACTTATTAACAGACACTAATTCTAAAAAATCTTAAATCAAAAAATAGTAACTAATAAAAATATAAATACAGCTTTTTTTGCAACTTTAATCCAAGGGAGATTCATTTAATAATGTCTAATGAAAGTTTCCATAGAATTTACATAATATTTAATAACGCAAGAATAAACAAAAGTGAAGTAAAAAAGAGAAATTACGTCTCAATCTGGGGGCTAATTTAAATTTTTATCACCACAATTATACATGCTAAATCTTGATGAGAAAATTTTCAGCAAAGTAAAAATTAAATTCAGTACAAATTCAGCTCTCAAGACAATAGAGATTTATCTATTTGCGATCTAATAGAAGAGTCGCTTCAGAATATTTCCCAGAATAATTTAAGGGGATATTTTTCAAATGTGAGTAGTAATATAACTATGTCTTTTAATGAACACTTATTTTTATAGCCCATTCATTAAATTTTTAAGCCCATATATCCGAATCAATTATAAAATAAAAATTTTAGCCCATAACTACTGTATATTTTGAAAAAATGTTCTTAAAAAAAAGACGAATATAGAACTTCTAAAAAAATACCCAAAGAACACCTAAAATAGGTTTATTTTACCGATTAATTTTTCGACTCAAATATTTTGAAAATATCTCAATGTGCTTCGCAAAAAAAAATTTTTTTTTGATTTGAAAATTTCTAAAAATTCAAAATGAAAAAAGAATATATTTATAGTTTTTAAAATGATGATTTTCATTTGTTAAATCCCAAAAAATTATTTCAATCACGAAGAAATGTCAATTGTAAAATACCAAAAGCCGATTTGAAAGGAGTAAAATTTACGCTTTTGAAATGATATAACTTGATTTGTAGAGCTTAAAATTTTGATTTTTTAAAAATAAAATTATAGATCAAATTGGATAAATTTCATTGGAAAACAGCTTTATTTTACTTGTAAATGCTATATAATTTTGTACTTGGTATTTAATATCGTATTAATTCAGTATATTTTTGATTTTTTTTTACCCTTCATTATCTTAATCATATTTCATCGGATATAAAATCTGTTATGTTTAAAATTATATCCAATGAATTTCTGTTAAAAAAAGGATTATTTAATAATTTATACGATTATTCAAGGATGGGAAGATACTAAAATTTCCGTAATTTTATGCAAAATGACTCTAAAATTAGTGAATTCGCACATTATTAATCTTGTTGTTAATTTTTTATATACTGAACTATAGTTAATTATAAATATTATCAATTTTCTCACAATTAATATTCTAATATTTTTAGTGGCGAATACCCTATTAAAATCATTTTGTTTACACGTAAATTATGATAACAATAGTATTTCTTAAAATTTCTTATTTTTAGCGAATTTTTTAAATATTTTTATCGTTAGCTAATAAAAACCTAAAAAAATTAGCCCATAAATAAAATATTAAGTATTTCGATACAAATTTTATATTTTATTCAAAATTAACAATAATTTTCATTGACTGGATACAAAAAAGCATAATTAAATACACGTATGTCTTTGTTTATCTAATTGGAAATTTTAAGGTTGTCTTTTAATGGTTTTAAATAAGAAAAGGCCATTTTTTCCTTATCAAAATAAAATAAAACAGGCCCTTTAAGAGGTCCAGGTAAATAAAAACTAGGAATTAATTGAATTTTTAATCAAAATATTTGTGCTTAAATTTTCAATATTTATCATTTGATATATGGAAGGATAACTTTTGAATTTATCGAGGAATGTATTTAAAAAAATTATTGAAAAAATTAATAAAAATCATTAATGGATAATGGATAAAATAAAAGAAAGGAATTAAACTTTTGATGATTTAAGAAAAACTTACAAATGTTGGGGCATTTATTTGGGAATTATAATACTTTTGTAATCATCGATAAGGTTGTGTAATAGGGGTTAACAAGCTATTATAAAAAATTCCAAGCTCAAATGAGTATCTAGGTCGAAGATCCAAGAATTATTGGGAAAAATTCTCAAGAAATAAAGAGCTAAAAACGAAATATCGAAGTTAGTGCAGTTTTTTTACTTTTATAATTAAACAGTTATAAGAGAAATCCGATTTTTGTATTTTATAAGGATGGATATTCTTATGTTACTTTTTTCCCCGCGTAATCGATTCAAACCTCAGAAACTTATAAAAATCATATTTTTAGCACATATACTCCTATTATTTTTAATTAAAAATCTTTTGAAAGCACCTATATCAAAAATTCAATTTGGAGAATTATTTTAATAAAAATATAATTAATATCTTCTAACTCCCTTTAATTTTATACCTTATCCTTAAAATAATTATTGTTTGATATAAAAATAAACCATTTCTGTAGTTTTTATCAATAAAGATGAGTTTTGTTTATAAAAAAAGGCTGACTTATCCTCAAAATTGAGTTTTTAATTATATTATTTGGTCTCCCTCTGTTTTTAATAGTCGAGAGAATTTTTATATTAACCAAATCAACCCTCCTTACAAAATCAAAATATTGATATACATGTTGAATTTCTTCTTCTTTCAAAAGGTTATAACAGCTGAAAAGAAAGATTTGCACTCTAAGAGTTCATTTCAGAAGATAAGTGTTTGATATTCCTTGAAAAAATCTTTAAAGAATCTCCTGTTATCGAAATCGGACCACTCGTTGCTATATCCAATCACTAAGTGTCCATATGGCTTTTCTAAAAAAACATTTTTTTTAAAAAATAATTGAATCTAATTTTTTGGAATGAAAAAAAAATATCTCCAGTTAAAATTTTTTACTGTTATATTCCAAAACTGAAAATTTTGGCTTGTTTTCCAAAAATAAATATGCTATTATTAACATTATTTTTTCGATGAAAGTCATTAAATCATATTTCCGCCAATTTAAATACGACCTTTTAAATTTTAAATTGAGCCGCTATAAGCCGTTTCATTGCTGGTAAAATGATTATTTCAGCCCTAGTACAAATTATAATAGCTTTTTATATGATTTTAAAACTGGTCGGCATCATTTAATATTGATCATTTATTTAACTAAAAAAGTCCCCATTTGAATCGATACTTGATTTCAATAATGAGAACTGTAAAATTTTAATTTCCAAAGTTATTTTATTGCTTAAGTTCTTAGATGGATATTATATATATATTTCGATGTTTATACGTACTTGAGTCCAACAGTGTATCCAAATACATTCAGCATCGAGCTCTTGAGCAGCTCTAAAAATTGATGCTTCAGAATCTGCTATTATGTGTGTATATTTATAGTAGCAGTCTTATTCTTATTTTTCTATACTTAAACAGAAAATTGCCCGCAAATAAGCATCATAGGATTATTTTGTAACTACAGCTATTCCAGGGAGGATAAAATATCTTTTTATATCCGAAAAACCAACTATAGTCAATGGATACATATTTTCTAACAGTTGGTACGTATCATCAACATGTAGAACATCAGATTTTACTAAGGAATCAATAAAAATTCTTTATGTAATCAAAATATTAAAATATTCTATTTACCAGTATTTTTTTTAACATGTTAACAAAGATAATTTTTTTAAAAATTAAATTGAAAGCGATTTTTTTGGAGATTTTTATCTGGCTAAATAAGATATCCACAAATTTATGCATTTTCAGTGCTTGGGTTGTAGAATAATGAATTTTTATTTGCGAAATCTATTAAATCTTTTTTTTTTCAGCTCGCTATCCCCTTTTTTGCAATTAATTTATAAAATACTTTATATATTCTTTTTATACTTATATCAATCCCACTGTCCATAACTATTTTTTTAATCTCCCATGGGAATTTTAATCCGCTTAAATACAGATCTATTATTTGTTTTTTATACCAATAATTTCTGTTGAAGTATTAATAAGATCTGAATAGCACTTACATTGTAAGCTCTAGACACATCTCATCTTAAAGATCCACTTTATACGTGTCCCAAATAATATTTTTGTCTTATTTTTTCAGCAATATAAATATAATTTATGATCTTGTTTTATTGTGTATTCTCATTTTTTTTATCGAAAGATTCGTCTTTGAAAGTCGAAATATCTTTCAAAGTTTTCTGGTCTATTTCATTTTTGTTATTTATGCATTTTATAGATTTTTATACAACTTAATATGATTTTTTAAAAAAAAAGTTTATCTTATGCTTATAAACTTTTATATGCACATTTTTACTTGTAAAAGTTTCAAATATTTAGGAATTTGTTTATAAAAAAATAAAACAGCTGCTTTCAATTAAAAAAGTAAATTATAATTTATTTTTAATAATGATTCGTGAAATTAATTAAATTTTATAATAGAATGAAATATCGATTTTTTGTATTTAAAGCCATTTTCGCAACTATATTACAAAGAAATCATTAATTTTATACAAGAATATGTTTTTGTATCCAGATATTTAAATTTGAGTCAAAATTTTTATATTTTATATCAAATAATTTTAATCCATTTTTAATTATACATGAGAAATAATTAAAATTGTACATCTGAATTTATAAGCTACATTTTTAGTGTTTATCAATAATTTTTATTAAGCTTACAACACCATATTTTTCTTCATTTAATTAAATACATTATATCAGTAATTTTGCTTTTTACGATCAAAAATCAGATAGTTATCTAACTCACTTTTTTATATTAAAGAATTTTATTTGAAGGAAAAATTGGTTAAAAAAACATATGGAAACAATAATAAAATGCATATAATGCATATAAAAGATATTACACTAAAATCCAATTAATTCCTCTATCTATCTACCGGCTGAGTGACTAGAGAAAATTGAATCTATAACTATCATCCGATATAATCCAATCTAAATTGCATCAATTGGGATAACGAGTAAGGCTATTTTTATTTCCAAATTATAAATTTATCAAAGGTTGATTATGTAGTTTTAAATTCCAGTATATTATTGTTAAAACCTTACTTAACCCTTTCAGGTGCCAAATTTCTGTATAAAAGAAATTGATTTTGGCAAAGATAGAATTTTTATCCATATCTAATTGGTTTATTATGTAATAAAACTATGATTGTTTATAAATAAATTATGGATGAGATTTTTACTTTGTCTAAACCTCATTTCTACTAAGATAAAATGGTCACTTTTTGGACAGGAAGCGCCATTTTTCTTGACCAAAGTTATAAATGGAAGATTCTCTTTGAGATGACACTTTCATACAAATGTTTACTACTTTCCTAATTTGGAAATATGTTGCTAATATAAAAAATAGAGTTATTGGGTAATCAAAATATGAATTTTAGAGGCTGATTTTCT
>LSSL01003042.1:0-21989 GCA_001953115.1 Smittium mucronatum | reverse complement strand
CAAATTCACTTATTGCATAGGCGGCCTATTAAGTGATTTTTACCTATTACTATCCCGAAGTCAAAAAATTAAACATAATCTCAAAATTGTTTAAATGTAAATGACAATAAAAATTTATATTATTTTATGAGTTGACTTTTATATTTTTATTCCTTTAATTTAAAAATTTGGTTGGATATTGGAAATTAAGATTTTATTAAAGGTGCACAGTTTTTATTTTTTCAATTAAAATTGGAAGCTATCTGTTGGCCCCTGATATCAAACTCAGATACAAAAATCCTGAATATTCGATGCTATTTTGAAGCTTTGGAATTTTTTAAACTCAGAGAAATCGTTGTAAAATATTTAAAAAGTAACTTGCGTATGCTAATAAATTAATTTAGATGTTTTTAATTAAATTTTATTCCGTTCGTGATTTCAAATTTAAATCTTTCAGTTTTTTTTTAAGTCTTTAAGTCCCATTTGTGACCTAATTATTTTACTAAAATTTAAAGTTAAAATTTAAAAAAGCGCGTTACTGAGTTTTTAATTTGATAAGTATACTTTTACAACCTTTTTTACTTTTTTTGCAAAAAAAATGGAGCTTATATCTTATATAGTATCTAAAATTGCTTTTTTTATCTTGATAAAGTATATTTTAATTTAAAAAAAACTGTACTTAGAAGTCGCTTATAATTATATTTGTAATAATCTATAAATTCAGAGTAAGTTGGCCTCATAATTTAATCAATAATTTTGCTGATTTATTTTGTCTAAATTTGTAACATGTTTATAAAAAGTGAGTATATTTTTTTTCATCCTTAAATTAGATCATATCAACTTAAATTTTACTGTAACAATATATATACCCAATAATTTAAAATTTTATCAGATTAAATTTTAATATGCAATTTGAATATACTAATAGAAAAATATCCCGATAAATTTATATATTTATTTAAATAAGTAGATTAACGAGTCAAAAACTGAAAATATCTCCTTAGTTAGCCAATTAGGTTGAATGAGTTAATAACATGTAATTTTCTGTGGGATGATGTTAAAATTTGGCTTTATTGAAGGTTTATATGACTAAAATATAAATAATATTATTACTAGATAAATATATATATAATTTTAATAAAAAATAAATTTATTTGCGGAGATTATTCAGAAAATATCTAAAAAAAGATTAGATTATTTATCTTTTTCATTCAATTATAATAATCAGTATATACACATATATCAAAATTTAAAAACGCCTTGAATTTTTATTAATCAAATCTGTTAAATCTGATGTACGGAGTATAGATGTAGAGAATTTGGTCTCGTCTCCGCATATATATGATTGATTCTATTAAAATATTTTTATACCTATTTTTTCAGTTTAAATTATAATTTCGGCTGCTATTACGCTATAATATTTATTTTTGAGAAAAATTGTGGAAAGAAAAAAAAGTTTTTTATTTGATATAAAAAAAAATATTAAAAAAATCTAGAAAATATTAATAATAAACAATAATATTTATCTCTTTGATAATGTGAAAAGATAAAACTGATTAAATTATAAATTGTAAAAATTAAAATTGCATAGATATCAAAACATACTAATAATATTTTATAATATTATTGTAGGTAAATCGGTTTATGTAAAATAAAAAAAATAAAATCACAAAAATGATTTCAATTCCAATAATGCTTATCCACAGCTGAAAATAAGCCTAAAACTATAAAATTATGAAATTTTCAAAGAAAATAAGTTTATCTCTATAAAGCCTAAATCAACTGCATAACTCATAGATAATATCATATAAAAAACTAAAGTAAGATGTGTATTTTTATAATTGGATTCTCTCTTGAACAATTGTTGATATTTAATGATAAATAAATGTGATGCATGATTTTAAGTTATTTTCTCAACGTATTAATCCTTCTGATGTTGATTTTTCTTTAAAAATATTTCCATATTTATTGATTGAAGGTTTTCTTTGCTAATTTTTAATAAAATAATTTTAACATTGATTTTGTATATATAATGTAAGAGATACAGACTTATGTGAAAATTTAGAAATATAGGCATTAGTTTTATTATCTCACTTACTATGGATCTCAATAACTAAAATTGAGTGTAAAACAGAGGAAAATATAAACAAGTAAAAGAAATAATATTAGTAAGCAAGATAATACCAAAAAATTTACCTATTTCATAAATCTGGAAAAAATTTTCATGAAAAAAAATTATAAATATAAAATCTGGTTGTATTATAATGAGTTTTTTAACATTATGCCGTTTATTTAAGTAGAAAAAAAACAAAAATCATTATAAATTTTTTTTTTGATATATAAAATTTTTTAGAAAATAATCAAATAAAATGATCGTCGTAATAGGTAATATTTTCAAGCTCTACAGAAATCGAGTATCTTTTTTAAATAATTAGTGCTGAAAATATTATTAAATGTCAAAAAAATCCATTAATTAGATTTAAAAATTTTTATGCAAGGTTTTTTATAATTTATTTTTTATTTTTTGAATAATAAAAATTAAAAATTATCCCAGATTTTGGTATATTTCTTCATGATTTATAAGATAAAATATTAGAATTAATTTATAATATAATGAAAAGCCGCTATTTGGAATTATTTTTTTGGACTACATATTTTCTTTTTGGAACTTATATTATGAATATAAATTATATCTTCCTCTTAATTCCTTTAGCTTTAGGTATATTGGATAGGCTTCCACACCTGTACAATGTTTTTTATCGAAAAAATGATTCTTCAGAGCTAGTTTTTTTTTAAGTTGGTTATATACTAATGATAAATGAGAGGGAAATTCCATATCTGGTTAAATTTTTTGAATTTAAATTCACTCAATATATATAAATAATATTTATTCAAATGGCTATCACTATTTAAGTATAAAATTATTATAAAAGTTTCAAATTCTATTAATTTTTTTTTCAGTCTATGAATTGCGGAGCCATTTAATAATGAAATCTAAATATTTTTGATAAATTTTGTATTTTTAATTGCTTATTTCTCCTATCATTTCCAAAAAAATTTTCAATATATTTATGATATATTTATTTTTTCAATCCAAAAATCTAGATTAAATAGTCAGTTTGAACCTTTCAGGTAAATTATGGCCATAAGAAAAATTTTAACAGTACATATAGAAAAAACTTCTATTTGGTAAAAAGTGGTTTTTTCTATTGAATTGATTTTACTATCTAATTTAGTGATATATCACATTTTAGATATAGAAGTCCCATTTCTTATTTTTTAAATGCTCACTAAATGATAGAAAATATTATTGACATTTTATTAATGCTTTTTATTAAAAATCATCACGTGGTCACAACTGTTTCGAAATAATCCTAATTTTATGTAATCAAGAATTAATTAAAAGAAAAACTAGGAAGTGTATTTTTACAGCCATAGAAATGCTTAATATAGAGTGTTTTAACTTGAAAAGCTATATTGAAGATATATCAAAAGTAACCATCAAGATATTTATCTTTTTAAAATAAAAAATTATGCATAACTCACTTTTTTCAATAGAACTCCAGCAAAAATTGGAATGAATTTTTGATCCATATTGGTGACACTAAAAAAAATATTGGAAAGCCAATTTCTGGTAATTTATATGTCATAGTTCATATGCAAATTTTTAAAATTTCCCATCAAAATGATTAATTTTTCGTTGATAAAAATATTTTATATCGAATTTTATAAGTTAAAGACAGGATATGTGTACAAAGTTTAACCATTAGGCCACATAATTATCTTTAAAGAATTCCTGGAATTCATTGAGTGTGGTTTTTTTATTTTTTTATATAAATATATTTCTTTTTCTGATATTTTTATTACATTTTTTAATAATATTTTTTTTATTTTAAAAGGCTTTTTTGAACTGTTAATATATTTATTTAATATAAGTTTACTTTTATGAGGATATTTTCTATTTTTTATATAACCATCCGAATGCTCAATATATTTTTAGAATCCAAACTCAGTTATATTATAATATTTATGATCTTAATACTAAAAAAGAAAACAATTGTATTTCTTGGTTTGTATTTTTATTGAAGTAAATAATATTTCGGTAAGATTTTAGAATTTATTACGCTTCAAACAAATGATTATACTCATATAAAAAATCAAGAATTAAGGAGGTATTCCTGGAGATTTTTTTTGAATTTTTTGAATTTAGGTGTTTTGAAATATGATTTATTTCAAACACAAATAAATCTAAATTTAATGTTGCTTTATACTTTCATACAACGAGAATGAATTAACTTATTTTATGTTTTAAAAAAATTAACATACTAACTCTGTTTCTAGTTTTAAATAAGATCAAAGCTGGTAAAAGCTATAATTATAATGTCACTAGAGTTTATATATTAGATGTGTATATTATTAAAAATATTTAAATTTAAGTTGAATTTTTACAGATAATTATTGAATTTCTATATTAAATTGGTTTAAATCGCTTCTTTTGTTTTTTGCTGGCTGCTTACTTATTTAGAATATAATTTTTTTTAAAAAATTTAATATTTTAACAAATTTTTAAATTTTATTTACTATATTAATTTCCTAATACCTAAAAAAAATTACAATATAAATAATAACGAATTTATCTTTTTGGTTTAAATTTCTATTGGCATATGATGAAATTACCAATGATTTTCTTCTTTAGAGGTTTGAAATAAATAATTAAGATATATTTTCTTTTTCAAAACTCTGTAGATATTAATAGCTTGATTTCTAAGAAAACTCTCGTTTCAGGTTATAAATTTTTAAAAAAATTGATATTGGACTCATCTTCAAACATTCTATTAATTTTTGAGAATTTTTTCGATCCCTCTTTTTTTCTCTGGGATTATAAATTTTTATCGAATTTAAAATTATCTATAAACTTTAGCGATAAAAAGATGCATATTTTATTCTAATTTGGTTTTTTGTACAAACTCTGGAAAAATATATATGAAACTAGGAAAATATATAAATAATTTTTTTCTAAAAGTTATTTCTGTAAGCAATTTTCGAGGAAATTCTGGAAATAATTATGATTACTCTTTATCGAATATTTTTTTGAATTTATTTATTTATTCATTTGTTCTAAAAGGGGATTAATATTTCTTAATCTATTTTGTGACCCATGAAAATTATTAAGCCAATTTTTTACTAGTTTTTATTTTCTATTAGACGTTTAGCTAGGCATATCCAATTTATATACATTATATTAAACTTAATATTTTAATTATATGATCGTGATAGCTATAATTTAACCACTTTACTGAAGGGTTAAAAAAAAGCCTATATTTATATTCGTAAAATATTTGTAAAATTGTGAAAGAATCACCTGTATAAAAAAATATAGGAAATTTTTTAAACTTAATTTCAGTTTTAACCAAAAGAAAAAATATGTAAAATTATTTTATTATAGGATTTTTCGCGAAAATTTTCAGAAAAAAATATTTTTTGTATTATTTTCCAGTAATTGTGGTATTTTCCTGAATTTATCTATAGATTAATTTCAACCTCTATTTTTTCGTGTTTAAATAAATCATATAAAAAGCTCTATAATTTGAAAAAAAAGTGATATTTATTTTTAAAAAAAATCGTATTAGTATTACATATATTTTTATTTCTATAATAAATATGGATTTATATCATAATAATTTAAGATATGGGAGATACTCTGATACACCAGAATTATTACTAGCTGGAGTTACAAATTCCCTTTTATAGGTAAAGTGGATTTATTAATGAAATGTTTTTCATTCGCTGTGAAGATTATTTAAAAAGTATAGAAATGTTTGATTGTGGCAAATTGAGAAAAAAAAACTTAATTAAGAGTAATATTGGTTTAATTTTTTAAAATAAAAATTTAAAGCGCGCTTGGGATATATGTAAAAGATACCGAATATTTGGCAGCAAGTTGAAATAAAAGTTTTTTTTAAAATCATTTATTATTTTAACATATTAGTTATCTAAGCCCTAAATTAAAAGAAGATTAATTACAGAAACTTTTTTTTAATTAGACAGAATGAAAAAAAAAAATACTTCCTGTTATTGAAAATTAAGGACCAGCGAACCTAAGAAATATTATTTGAGGTAAAGACATATTTAAATGAAATCCGAATTGTCATCAGGTAAAATTTTTTAATTTTTTAATTTTTTAATTTTTTAATTATTTAATTCGTTACTTTATAAATTAAAGAAGTAGGGGAGTTAGATTCGCTATGACAGGTAGATGAATCTTGGTGTAAGTATAATATGAACTAAGAGTAATCACTATCAGAATTGTAGATAATTTATTTAATTGATTCTCTTAATTTAGATTTGGTACCGTTATATTTTTTAAGAAAATTAAATTTTAGTCATTATTAATAATATAAGCTTATTTAAAAAAAAAAAATTGAGCACATTAAAACAAAATTTACTCTGATATTTTGATAATGGTGAAGATGTAGGAGTAATAAAATCTGGTTTTGGGGTTTTAATGCCTCTCGCAAAAATCATGATTTAAACCTTGTGGATATTTTGTTGCTTTCAACTTCATAGAATAAGTTAATGAAATTTGTTTAAATATCACAGATTTTTTTTTCTGAATAAGATTTTTCGATAAAATTTTTTTATTGGGAGTATTATAGATAAATTAATTTTTCATAGTCTATTTTTGGTGGCAAGAAGTTGGCATGGCAGCGTATCATGAGCTCGAATCGAACATAGACTGTTTATAACCTCATAATCTTTAATATTAACTAAAATTATTTTTATAAGTTAGTAAAATATTAATAAATTGAACTAGATAGTCCCAGCGTAACCATAGGTAAAAATATAATGCTTAATATGTTTTAAAAACTGGAGTTTTTCACAAATCATTAATCATATATACATATACAATAATTTTTTCATTAAATATAGAAATTATTTGAGTTTATATTAATACAGCCTTTGAATTAAATACAATCAAAAATTTAAAGCTAATTCATTACCCTGATATGCGCTTATTAAATATACATACCAAAATTAAATCACATCTGTGCCAGTAATTTATTAGGGGTGTACTGTAATATATTTGATTCGTTAAAGACTGAAATTTGGCACTTTTTACAAGATGAATTAGTGTTAATGTTTTTGAATTTCGACCAGATTCATCAAAAAGCAATAAAAATCTTATTTCTGACTTTTAATTATATTTTGATTTCACAAAATAGGTCTTATTTTTATTGGTATTGATCGTCCAATTTTAAAAAAAATTAAGCATATAGCATCTGAAAAATATAATTGCGATTATAATGGTATTTTCATTTTAAGTATGCATTTTCTTATTTAAAGTTTAATAAAGTTTAATTATTCCAATAAATTTTAGTTACTAATCTTGGCATATAAGACTTGTAGGAAAAAAGCGTCTAGACTACCAAAAAAACTCCCATATATTGTATTTTAGACATAATATTCATTTTTTAATTTCTATCTATTTTCAATTAAAAACGACGAGCCAAGTTTAAAGTTTGATAATAATGTATAAAAATATGTATTTACATAAAAAAATCCGCATTTGACTCTTTATTATCAAATATTTAAACTCTTAATTTTTAAACTCTAATATCGAAGCTAAATTCAATCATTTTATATTAAATATTAGATTTATAGGTTTCTAATCGTGACAGCAAAATAACTATTTTTAGCTCCTATATATAAAATTATCCTTAAAAAAGTTTTTTACTGGGATAAATGAGATAAAAATATTTCTAAGCTAGATATTCGAGAAATATATCAATTGATTAACTTTTTTTAATATTTGAAATATATTTTAAATATTGAGTATTAAAATTTTAGATGCATATATAATATCACAATATAAAAAAAATATATTTTTCTATAATTGTGTCGGCTAATTAAAATAAGTAAAATTGCTAAGATAATATTAAAAAATTTTAAATTGTTTTTTTGAATTTTTAAAACATACAATTTTTTAGATTTTTATTATCCATTTAAAATTAAAGTTGTTATTATTTAATAAAATTGATTATTTATGTCGAATATTTTTCTTCCATTATTGCAAAAATTGACTAAAAAATCCTGTAAATAAATTTTTTTAATAGCTAAAATTATTTAAGAGTACAAATTTAACTCCTAATTACTATTATAAGTTTATATTTAATTTTTTCCTCTATAAAAGTATTAATAAAAAATAAAATTATAAAATTATAATATATATTAGAATATTAATAAGATTTATTTACCAAAAAGGCAAAATCGAACATAGTAATTTTCATAATATTGTTTGTTAATAACTGTTAAAAAGTATCAAAGTTTTTTCATTATATTTACATTTGAAAAAAAACTAGATTTA
Source organism: Smittium mucronatum (assembly GCA_001953115.1). Lineage (NCBI taxonomy): Eukaryota > Fungi > Kickxellomycota > Harpellomycetes > Harpellales > Legeriomycetaceae > Smittium > Smittium mucronatum. The sequence continues at coordinate 13,645 of LSSL01003042.1, read as the reverse complement.
TTTTAAACAAATTTATTTTTAATCCTAAAATAAATTTTAGAGTTATTAGTAGTCTATTAATCTGTTAATTATATAAAAAATATTCTTGTCACAAAAAATAAGCAGAATAAATATTTTGGATTGTTCTCTGGGCCAGAATTTTTTTCATTGATTTTAAGCCTCTGGATAAATATGAATAAATATAATAAAAATATAAATAAAAATAAAAATATAAAATATGAAAAACCAAATATTTTTACATATTTAGCAAAATATTTATATTTATATGTTTTTATTAAATTTGATATAAGATTAGAATATATATTCAAAAAAATTTCAAAACTAATTCCCATATTATGAATCGTTATAAAAAATAAATGGAGTCTAAAATATAAATCAATTTGCTTCCAGAATAATACTGTTTAGTATTAAAATATTTTCCATTATAAAATTTAAAACATAAATATCACCGATTTTATCTATTATTTTAAAAAAATTAGTTAATAATCAGCAAGATCGTTAGTGAAAACCGAAGTAAAAAATTGAGTATGTTTTCAACTTAACACTATACCAAAAAAATATTTTGAATTACTAAAATATCGTTTAGCTTAGATAAAAATTATTTCGCTGAATAAGTTTCAATTATTTTAATAAATTAATGTTTGGGAGATGTGCAGGATTTTTATTTTTGATTTTTTTGTGACTTTTTTCGTTATTTCGATGCGATATAATTTTTATTAGTCTTAATATGACATTTAAAAAAATAGTTGCTAATCATTACACTCAAGCTTATAAATTAAAAAAAAATTATTAATAAAGAAAACCAGAGTGTTTTAATATTTAAAACTTAAAAATTTAGACTTAAAAAGATATTTATAGAATTTTTGAACAAATGAATTTTTGTCTCAGCTGTAAAATGCGTATAAAAGATTTAAAAAAAAGCTTCGTTCATAATAAAGATTATTTATAAGTTTAAAAATATATTTTAATATAACATGCATGAAATAAATTGAATTTTTATACACTTGTAATGAACCAATAGATTCAATATACTCATTTAATGTTTCATCCAATGAAGAAATCTTACAATAAGCATAATTGACTTTTATAAAATAGAAATTATAATAAATATGGATGTTTAGACATTTAGGAATGGCTAAGCTTTTCAACTTGTCTCTTTCCCAATCTTTTATATTTTTAACTAGTATATCCTGTTACCTTTTCTTATTAAAATTTCCTCATTAAACCTGATCCTATAAACACTTTAAATTAAATTTTTAAAAATTAATCAATAATACATTTTAATTAAATCAAAAATAGTTCGATTATTTAAAACTATATTAATCTATTATAAGATTTAAAAAAGTTGTAAATGTAAACAATCACTGGTGAACAATATTTTTGTATCTTCATTCCATTTAGAAGTAAAATTAAGATTTTTATAAACATATTTTTCGTAAATAGTCAGTTTTAGCCCTGAAAAATATTGATAAATAGATAAGAAATAATATTAAATTATATTAAATATAATTAAAAAAATATTATTTTTAGTTGAAAAAATAAGTGTGATTATATCTAAAGAGCCATTTTTACAAAAAATACCCAGATTATGTAATATTAACAGATGAATAAATTTAAAATTCTCAAAATTAAGGCATATTTCCAAGATTTTATAGTGATTTTTTCATGATAAGATGTAGTAACAGTGTAAAAAGATCTTGTTCTCTTAAATTAAATATCGGAAATAATTTTGGTTATTTCACTTGTTTTTTATAAATTTTTTTAATATATTTCTATTAGATTTAATTATTTTAAATTTTTTTATTTGAAAACACAAGAGAAAATCAGTTTACCCCACCCTCTCCCTATATTGGAACATTTTAGCATTTTTAAGACAATATAGTTATCATCAAATATATTTGAAGGCATTCTTCGACTTTTGTAGAAAAAATTAACAAATTTATGCAAGATTTTTGAGTTTCGAAATTTTCCAAGTGGTTTTCCAGCATTTTTCTGAAAGTTAGTAGATATTTATAAATCAATTTCAACTTATTTAATGAATAAAATGGAAACTAACGGTGATTATTGTAATAATTTTTTTATTCAGTTATGGTTATGGTTTTGGTTATGGTTTTGGATATATATTATTATATGTAATTTTGAAGCATTGGATTTTTATTATTATTAGGTAATTTTATTTTGATATTATTAATAAGAGTGAAAAGAACGTTAAAAAAATAGAGAAATTGATGCCTTAAGGTATTTTTAATATCAAAAAGCGCTTTTTTTTAAAAGTAAAAACAATTTATATATATAAAAAAAATTTAGACAATTTATGTTATCTATGAAGTATATTTTTTCTTTTATTTAAAATTTATAGGATCTTCACATAAAAAATTGAGTGCAGAGGAATCTTAATTTTAACATTCGATTTCTTTTTTCAAATGTACATAAATTCTGATCTGAATAAATATCCAATATTTAATTTGATATTTGAAATTTCTAACAATTTATTTATATAAATAATTTAATTAAATGACAAGATTGTTTTTTCATGTGTGATTTTTAGAAATTATTTGAAATATAAAATATTTTTTATGAATTGTGGTTACTATATTACATACGAATTCTGTTTTTAAATTAATCTATCTATAAATTAATTTTTTTTTTTTTTTGTCAAATAATAGAATTAAATTAATGATCCCGATTATTATGATTGGATTTATTGGGTTACGTGTGTTTTTCTTTTAGATCTTTCGCTTTTATGATGGTTTAATAACAAACAAAGGGGAATTTTAAAATCACTAAAAATATCCTAAAAAAATGAAATTATCATGTGTATAATTTTTTTCGAGAACTATTATGTTATATTAAGGATATTTTAAGTTGCACAAGATTAAAAATTCGAACTTAGATAGGTATTGGTAAATAAATCAATGAAATTTTTCAAGTATGAAAAATTTGGCACATATTACTGTAGCCATTAAGAGATAATACTTCCAATGTAAATTATAGCCGTTTTTTTAAAAAAACCATTATTATATTATATTTTATAATTTAATTTATATTTATCGCTCATATCATCTCATTTTTTTTTAATAAACTATTTTTTATTGCTTTTATTTAAAAATAACTTTTACTGTTTGAAAAAATACTATTACCCATTTCATCAAAACAATAATTTTAACAGATAAAAATATGTATAAAGTGAATTCATGGATATTAATCTACATTATATTCATTTTTTTTACAAATCTAATAAACACCAAACCATTTATCTGAAGTTAAAGCACGAAATAATACATTTTTTTCATAATTAAGAAATTAAAATAATTTAAAAAAATAAATCCAATTTAAAATGAAGAGGGTTTTTAAATCCCAAATTTTATAAATTTTGGGCATTAAAAATTATAAATAAAAACAATTTTCATTTTTTCGGCTTGTAAAAATAATTTATTTTAATAAATAATTAAAAAAGCAATTAATTTCTGCATAAATTTTTATTTTTCGCAGATAAACATATTAAAGCTCAGATTTTTAAATTTTTCGAATAAAAAATAATTGTTATTTTTTAGTTTTACATGGAAAATATGCGAAAATTTTTATTATTATTGAATGGATATACAAATTTTTGCAATCATTTTTTTCTTGGACATTTTACTTTTTTTTTATTTAAAATTAATATTTTCTAGTATCGAAAATAACTTTGAGTTTATTTTACTTAATAGTAAATCAATACCCCTTTAGTGGCATCAAAGAATAGTATTTTAAAAAAATAAGGCATTAATTATAGATATTTGATGATTTGAAGATAAATCGAATGAATTTTTTTTTAAAATATATTTTAATAATAAATTGGTGCTAAACAAAAGTATAATATTAAGATTAAAAATTGTTTATTTATTTATTTATAAATCACATAAATATTCTATTTAGATTTTAAGGCTACGTGTACGTGATATTTTTTTGGTGATTTTAATACTTTGTTAATGTGAAACTTACAATAATTGGGTAAAATTATTGATTCCGCTATTATCACCCAATATAAACTCGTTTAAAATTTTAGCAAGTGAATGAAAACAGAAAAAGAAAATTTGGATATAGTTATGAATATAAATTTTATTTAATAAGATCTTAATATTTTATAGATATAAAAGCAATTTTTTAAAAAAATAGCCACTTAAAAAATCAAATTTCAAAAAATAAATTAAGAAATATATGTCCTTAATTTATTTTAAATATCAGTATTAAGGAATGAAAAAAGCCTATTTATATATAATAATATAGATTAAATTAATAAAAACATATAGTTCAAATATCGGATAGATAATAGAAAGTATTCACAGTCTTAATCCAGTATTTTTATTTGGCGCGAGCAAGGTAGTTTTTTTTTGCTAGATGGTATTAGAACTCTAATAATAATAATATTATTATTTTGTTAATAAGATGGCGCTCACACAATAATATTTATAACACTATAATATAAATGTTGATTTTTATAGTATAAATTAAGTGCTTGTAATGGAGCAATGATATCATGAAAAAATTATTTAATGATTTAAATATTTCACTTTATATCAATTTACTAATATTATACTAGAATATTTCCAAAAAATTGCATCACTATCACGTTTATATTGAAAAAATCAAAAAAATATCACGCCAATATAAGAATAAAAATTATTATAGTTTATAAAAAATAGTTTTGATATTTAAATTGTGATTAAGGAGAAGTGAAATATTTTTAAAAATAAGTTATTTAAAATTTTGTTAATTCCCGTTTATAAAATCAATTTTTTAAATTAAAAACGACGCATAAAGGTGAAAACTACTTATATTTCAATAATTTTATAAACAGGAATATTTTCTTGGATGTCACTTTTTATTTGAAACAAAAAATATTTTCAATAAATTTTTGCATAAAGTGTTACTATTAAATTTAAAATAGTTTCAACTTAATATAAAATTAATATGCGTTTTATATTTATTCCATCTATTCTTTAAAATATTTAATTTCATCAACTTGTTTTACTGATAAACTAATATTACACATGATAGAATTATAATTTACAAATTGTAGAAAATTATTATTCCTAAAAAAATTCTGGTTCATAAAATAAATCAAACTCGATTCTAAAGAAGATTTCAGATCATATTCTCATATACCATAAGTCAAAAATAAAACTCTAAGAGAAAAATAAATATTTTTATAGGTGGAAAAATAATGGCTATTTTTGTAACACTGGTATTAAAAATCTTAGCTCTTTCAGAACTGGATACACAAAAAAATTGAGATTAAAGGTTAAAATTGTAAATATTGCTAAAAATGACGCTTAGGAATTATTTAAATCTGAAATGCTGAATTTTTAATATTATTTATAAAGTAATATTAAAAAAGGATAAAAAAAATCACACCTTAAAATATAATATTAATATTAACTTTATTGTAAAAACTGGAAAAATTATTGTAAAAATTATAAATATAATTTTCTACAATCGATAATGCTTTAATATAGAGAAAAGATGAAATAGAAAAATATTAAAATAAGTTTTGATAATACTATGATTTTATTAAGATAAAAAATTTTATTTTGCTAATATGGCTGAAAACTGATGAGAAGCATTTTATTGTATATCCTATGATAGAGAAGATTTCAAATAAATAAATAAGTTAAATTAAATATGAAAACCTATGCCATAACTTAAAGAGCTCATTTTATTGATTATATCATTTTTCATTCTTTTTTTACAGATAGAAAAGCTTTAATTGTATTTTTATTTATCAAAAAAATGCTAAAATCTCCAGATTAAGCCATTTTTAAAAAAATTGACCAAAAAAAATATAAAACTAATTGAAGAAATATAATCTAAATAAAAAGTATAAAAATTTGTAATATTATTAAAATCATGATTTTTGGAAAATGAATCAAAAAAATTTTAATTTATGAAATCTTTGAAAAACTACTTTCTGGTATCTGAATTTCAATATTTGAGCGAAATTTTATGGAAGAACTAAAATACTGTCAAGAATTTACATCCATGACTGCTAATAAAATGGGAAAAATCTCCGAAAAACATACTGCTTAAAATAATAATATAATTAAAGTAAAAGTGTTTTAAATACTTTTTTTTAAAAAAATTATTTTATGTCTATATCAGTCTTTTGATATAGTAATAAGCTTTAAAAATTGAAGTTAAATTTTTTTTACATAATCTCCAATTATTAAATTAAAATTTTTAGTATTCTCACATAATACACAACGGAATGTTCAAATTGAAAAAAATACAAAATTTTATTATAGATTTCTTTTTTTTTTCCATAAAAATATTCAATTACAGTTTTTATTAATGTAAGATTAGATTTTGTTAAAAAAAGAATGAACTTTATAAATACTGTGCTGTTATAAAAAATAAAAAGTGCAAAATAATTTAATGAAGATACGTTACTGTGTATATTACCCCATATGTAATTCACTTTCACAGCTAACACAAATAACAAATAATTTCATGCTATGCAAAATCATTTTTTGAAAAACAGGTGAACAGCCTAAAAAATCAATAATATAAAAAAATGTATACACTGTGAAAAATATCTAAAAAACATTATTCATCGTTTGATTCTAATTTAATTTTTTTCAGAAATTTTTATCATGATAAAAAAATTCAGCTGAATGAAACTTCCTATTTCTTTTCGGTTGGTTAATTATGAAAAATCTGAATAAATAAAATGTTTTTCAATTTTCTTAAAAATGGTCAAAAATAGACTTATTATTAATTCTTAAGTAGACTCTAACTTATTCTAAAGTGAAAATATTCATTAAAAAAGATATGCATTAAGCTTTTAACTGCATTTTGAAGGAAATATTATCCAATTTCAGTAAGCTTCATGAGATTTTTTCCATTTATCAGTACCTAAAGCACGAAATCCTACCTTTATTAGTCTCAGAATACAGATACCATTTTTAATTATATTTTGAATAAAATTTACCTTTAAAAATATCAACAAAAATTAAAGAAGGTGTATAAGTATTGTTAAAATCTTGAAGATTACAAAAAAAGATAGCAAAATAATGTTAGTCTATTGAAAAAAAAAATCAATATTTTTATACAAATAACTTTCAAAAGTTTATTAATTAGTTAACTAGATCTTAATAAGTGGCCTCCTGTCATTTATATCGATAAGGAAGACTGTTGATGAAAAGAAGCAACAATGTTGGAGCTCCAGCCAGATATTTGAAACAGAAAAATCTTCATATATATAATCAGTTTTTGACAGATAGCTGCAATATAAATTGAAAAAATGATCTCTACTCAATATACCAAATGAATTAAAAAGTTTAATCAGAATTATCAGCGTGAGCAAGGTATGTATTAAGGAAGAAAGGAAAAGAAGCTTTACCTATCCAAATTTTCATTTTGTAGACCGGAATTTAATTAATCAATAAGGATAAAAATGTTATTAAAATTTTAAATTGGCCACAGAGTGCTGGTGAAAAAGAAAAAATAATGATTCAGAAGATAATTGTAGATTTTGATTATTGATCCTTGTATAAAATTTATGATTTATAAGATAATTTTAAGATCAGAGGGGTTATTACAAGTCCAAATATGTATAATACATTGGAAGAAGATAACATAATTTTTCTTTTGTTTGATAATCAAGTCTTGTGTGAAAATCAAGAAAGTTTATTAAAAATTTCCGCCAGGGAATCTCACAATATATCCTGTTCGCGTTCTTGATTGTTTATATACATTGCTAGGGTCCTTCGGTACATTCTGTTAAAATAAAGTTTTTCTTTGGAAAAACTCGAGTCCTCGTATTTGAAAAATGTAACTCTCTATTAAACGATGAAAAATCTTGCACGGAAATTCGCCAATAAGAGTTTTTTTTGACAATAACGGGCAAAATTAAGCAAACTTTCATTTTTGCGTTATTTAGAAGCGACTTGAGGGACCAGAATAGTTTTAGAATTTTCTACTGTTGAAGATATTGTCATTTTTTTTAATATAAGACGGTCGACTATGTCAACTAATCATATTTAAACCTAGTTGAAACGAGTTAAATTTTAATCAAGCATGACAGGTATTAAGCTCGAAGATTTAAAGGCAAGTTGAAAATTTATAGGTTTGAGAATTGTTTATCTTTTCATAAAATCAAATTTTTTTTGATGTCTTGCTCTATAAGTACTATTTTTACCAGCGAGTCTGACCCAAAGTATAATAATATCATATTTTCTAAAGATGGATAAAGGATATATTAGTTTCGGCTTTTCCCAAAATAGTGCAGATGAGTATTTGATATTGACCGTCTTCAAAATCTAAACATAGATCAATGGTAGAATTTCTTAGAAACCACTGAGATCATCTTTAAATACTGGATTAATTTTAATATTTATTTAATATAATTTACCTTGTTTTACTTTACTACAGGATAATTTTTATGGTATTTTCCTCGGTTAACATAGCCATTTTATTGATATCATGGTCTAGAATTCATGAAATACCTCCCTGTTAGCGGTAAATCTACAAAAAACTGTTGGGTAAATTTTTTTAACCTTTCTATGCAATTACATATAAATAAAATTTTAAATTTTTTGCCGGTGAAATTAATGAATAAAATAACTCAGTTACTTCCCGTGTTTTTTTGTCAGTAATTGTATTTTTAAAATAAGTTTTAGACAATTTATATTAGAAATTTGAATATTATTTGGAGGTTATATTTCAGATATTGATTCTAAATCGTTTTCTACAAACTTCAAATTTTAATTATTTAAAATCTTTTTTTAAAAAATATTGGTCAATTTTAAGCTTTATACTCTCATCCACTTATGAAATTAGCGTATATTTTAGAATTTTCCATTTTAGATTGGTCGTTAAATATTATAAATAATAATAAACTTACACCTCTAACAATACAAATATTTCAAATATTTATACTATTTGAATTTGAATGTATGTATGATAAAAGTTTAAGAATTTAAAGCCCAGTGATTCAATTAAAAAATTTCATCAGTTTTGAGCAGTATATGTACAATTTAAATCAAACGAGAAAATGTGTTTCTATCTATTGCTTTTTTTTTTTTGTTTCAAAATTATAGATCACTTTCAAAAAAAGAAAGTCTTTAAACATCATTAATTTCTTATTCTGAGATTATAAAAATGAAAATATCTTATTGCTTTTTTTATATATGAAAGTCTAAATATGATTTAACGGATTCATTGGATAAATTTAATCAGAAATTTTCTCAGTATTAATGCTTAGGTACAAAATTTCCTCCTCATTAAGAATCCCCCAAATATGTATTATGATTTTTTGTCCATAATTAGGAATTAAATGTTCTTAATTCATGAATGTATGTAGCCCCAACCATCCGGCAGTCTATAAGCTATTTCAAAGATGTGGGAGTTTGAATGCTAGATTTTATACTTTCCCATATTATGCATCCTGCATTAAGGAATAGAAAGCTGATTTTTTAGGGTATAGTCTTCTCTATCTACCTTTTTCTTTTCCAAGTTTTTATATTTCTGCTTTTAGTTGTTTCATTTTAAAATAAAATTAAAATATCCAAAAAAATCTACAATTGGAGTGATATCATCGAGTCGATAAAATCGTCCCAAAATCATTAACTTTACTCCAAATTTTATTTATTTATTTGTTATATTTTTTTAACAGAGATTTATTACAAAATACTGATTTTATTTACTACAACTATTTTCGTTTTAAAAATAAACAGCTTTCTCAAAAATTACATTTGAAGGCCTTTTATTAGACAATTTCCCTGAAAATATGCTTTACTATTCCTTTTAAAAAATATTCAAATATTCTATATTCAATTTCAAAATGCAACCAAAATAACATTAATATTTTTAGAAGAAAGACAAGAAGCTCCATCGATACTAGAGAACATTATAATTCATTCCACTCTGTAAATAGTATAAAAAGTTACAGGATTGTTTATATTTCAATATTGGTGAGCATTAGTTTATTTAATTTTATACAGACCACGAAAATTTATTCCGGAAAATTTGGGCATGTTTGGAAAAAGAATTTTTAGGTTGTTAATTGGATTTTGATATCAGATGGTTTTTACAACTTAAATATCAATAAAACTATTAGGCAAATATCTCGAACTAATAATATTCCCACATCCCTCATTCGTTTACTTCTGGTACAATTTTGATTTTTAATCCGAATGTACAGAAATATCTTGATGGCCACAGGAAAATAAATCTATTATATTTATCATTTTATTTTAAAACCATAAATAGATATTAAGATGAAGTTTTATAAAAAAACCCCTCAAAAAATACTCCACTATGAATTGTAGTCGGGAATAGCAACACTCGAAAGAATATGGCCATATGATGTTATAGTGATAAGTTCATTGAACCCTCAGTAACTAAATATACGCCCAATTAAATTTTAAGATATGAAAGGTCAAGGGGAAATGTTTCAAAATATACCCCGAAGCTATTTAATAAGACGTTAAACTACTAATTAATAGATTTATTCATAGACATCTTCTATTATCTACCTTGTAAAAATATCCAGGAATTGATATTCCAATAAACTCATACTTTATCCTATGAAGATCTAAGTTTTTGTTATTGTTTATACGAATAGGTAATTATATGAAATGAATATTAAAATTTTTGCAGTGATGAGTTTATATGAATAGAAATACCATCAAGTTCTTATATGATAAAAATGTTCTAATTAAGAAAAATTGTAAGATAATTTTTAATAACTAACCAATGCTTTATTTTGGTCTCCAAAATATGTTATTTCGGTTACAATTTGGTTTTAATTTTAATTGATTGACATATTTCCCAAATAGGAACATATTAAACAATTAAAAAATCGTGAAATAAAAAATTGATGAGATTTTTGAGATACATAATTTTTGTAGTTGAAAAATGCAGTTGGAAATAAGGTTTAGAGATGAGTAAGCGATTTTGGGCTGATTTTTTCAATTTCGGATAGGACGATTCAAATTGCGGAGATGAAAATAACCAACCGTTTTCAAACTAAAAAGATTTTGTTGGCTACCTTTGAAAAAAAAAAAAAAAATGAAAATAATTGGCTATATACCAATTCACATAATTATTGTGGTGTAACAGTAAAATCCATATTTGAATGGGTGACTCATTGCAAAATTTAAGGTGAACTAAATAAATAGAAATAATCTGCATGAATCAGCCATTGATATATTTGGAAAGATGTTTAGAGTTCAGACCACTATATAAGCCTTTTTTTTCTTCAACTTACTAGTTTAGAAATACTGGATTGTTTTAATGTTTGGTCATATTTTGGAATCCAAAGCTGAATCATTAAAGTCTATCCTAATTGGCAATCAAGAAAAGATATAAATCAATAGATCTGTTTTTGAAATTAATTGGTTATTCAGTAATCACAGTTATGTGTAAAGATTCGGTTCAAAATTAGGCCATTATTCTTTTATACGTAAATGGCTTATGTTTTAAATAGCAAATCCAACATTTATTGATTTTTTAGTTATGGAAAAGACACTAAAAAGTAATTTTTGCTATGACTAAACCTAAAAAAAACACATCTAACAAATATTGACAGAATGAGTCGCATAATCCTTTTTCATGTTGAAATACCAGTTCTGATCCTGAAACATTATCATAAAAAATACTTCGCCCCCCAATAATAAGAGTCGTTCACTTGATCGGTTATGTCATTTATTATAAAATGATGCGAATATTTCAAATGTTTAATTTTTGATCGATACATTAGAAGTTTTTATAAGTTGTGTTATGACTCTTTAAAAAAAAGACGAGTGTTATAATGAATAAAATTACGTATTAAAAAAAGGCGGTTATAATAGGATAACCACTCTCAGCTCTTTGATATTGGATTTAGATAATGAAAGAATATCATTTAAAGTATCTCTTATTTTTCCTAACTCATACTATTCTGTCAAAATAGAGCGGAGAGACGAAACTACTTAACTCCCCCATCATCCAAAAATATCCTTAATTATAAAAACCTACATATTTTCTATAAAGTTTTCATATACTTTACACATTGAATATCCTTATTTTATCCAAAATACTACCAATTTTATAAAATTAATTGTTTTAAATATTCTTGAACGCAATGAAATTGAGTTATAAATTTATTTTTATATCAGCTTTGAATCTTAACATTGGTGTTTCTTCTACCATTGAGAACAATCCAGCAATCAATTTAACTTTTGCTGAGAGTTATGTAGAGGAGTCTGACTTCGTAAAAAATCATTTGACAGAATATAACTATTGTTTGGCTGATCCTCCCAATGTATCTACATACGAACCACTTGAAGATAGTACTCTGGTTTCAGTGCAGTCATTTTTAAGGCATGGAGATAGATCCCCAGTATATTACAATAAGAATGATGGGGATATTTGGAACTTCTGTGACAAGTCTAAATTATCTTCGTTGCTGCGACCAATGACAACAACTGAAGTTCTTGATAGCTTTAGCGATGCCAGCAACGGAACCTTAGTTACCATTCCTAGTCAGAAACAATGTAACCCCGGTGATATGACTGAAAAAGGAGCACAGGACTCAATAAATCTGGGAAGAGATATTCGGGCAATTTATGTAGATAAACTAGGGTTCCTATCAAGCGATCTAAAAAACACTGATCAGATTAGAATTAGATCCAGTACATCTACGTAAGTATTATCTTTATAAGAAAATATTAAGACATTATCCAAGTTTTTACATGTCTTATTTACAATTATATGTTATCGTTATTTATTATTTGAAAAATTAATAGGAGGACGATTCAGACAGCTAATTACATAATTTCCGGTTTATATCCGGTTGGCGGGCCTGATTCTAACGTTACCTTCCATTCTTTCCATTATCCATTTAATAGCGAGAATATGTACGCAAATAGTTTGCTATGCCCAAGGGTTGCCAATCTCACGAACGATATAGTTAACTCTCCTGATTTCCAAGAATACCTTAGTCTCAATAAAACTGCAATCACTCTATTGAATTCAATGATTGATGGGAACACTTCCAGTTCGGTCGATTTCACCCAAACAAGATCGTATTATTTCGATACTCTAAGTACCAGAATATGCCACAACTTACCTGCACCATGTAACTCTGATGGAGAGTGTGCTGGAAAAGATGTATACAATTCAATGTTTGTTGGAACAAACTGGGAACCTTTATTCCAAAAGAGGCTTAGCAAGTATTCCCAAAAATATGATTTGATAACTGCTGGTCTGTTTTTATCTGATATTAAAAAGGACTTGGAATTTTTAGTCCGGAATAATTTAAAAAAGAAAAAATGTGGTCAAAAGGAATCCCAAAAATTCCTATTGTATTCGGTTCATGATATTACATTAGCGCTATTGGTAAACTCTCTACTTGCAGATAGACATGATTCACTAATTGTACCATTCTCCAGCAACATGTTTTTGGAAGTATGGAAATCAAACAGCAATTCTAACAATCTCAGTGTAAGAATAATTCTAAATAACAGGGTTTTGAAAGTAGTTGGTATTGATGGATCTGATCAGCCTTGGTGTGATTTCAATTCTTGTGATTACAACAAATTCATAAATTTTTTAAATTCTAAAATCCCCTCCAACTCTACTGCTGAATGTATGGCTTAGATTTTTATAATATCCCTATTAAAGA
>LSSL01003039.1:0-15843 GCA_001953115.1 Smittium mucronatum | reverse complement strand
CGTAGGTACGCAGCCGGAGTCCGGTATGGGGGCTTATTGTAGTTGGGGTAATAGTCTTTTCTATACTTCTTTTTCTTTTTTTCATATTTTTTTAGTATAGTTTTTAATGACGTTATCTTACAATAAAATTCCGTGATACGAAAAAAAAAACTCTTTGAGGGATACGACTTTCCTATTAAAACTTTACCACTTTCCTAGTTTGGAAATACAGCGCTAAGACCAAACTATAAATTATTTGGTTTTATCAGAGCTGGAATCACAAAGAATGATTTCTATTGGCAAAATGTCGAAAGTTTATTAGAAAAAGTTCGGGTTTATATTTTTTTATTGGTTTAGTGATGATTAAATCTATTATTAGCCAACGGTTTGTACAGCGAAAAAAAGTCTGGTCTTGAAAAAAATATCCCAATTAGGCCAATAGTCACTTCACCAAAAGAGATATATTTAGAAATTTTTTAACGCGGAGTTTTATTGTTAAGTCACACCAGTAAAAACAACGCGAAAAAAAGGTAGAACAAAACGAAATACAAAAAAAAAAGATATTGGAAATTCTAATAAATTTCTCAGCACGTATACTTAACTCTTACATATGTGAAATTAGTGTCAAATCCGCCACAGAAAAAAAAACATCCAGTATTGCATCAGGTGGGCTGAGTAGCTGAAGATACAAGTATTACAATTAAACTCGAAACCAATGGAAATATGTTCAATGAGATGGTTGAACTTCCTATTGAACACGCTTTTAACAAGATTTACAAGATTTTTGCTTGCATAACACATATCTATATTTGAAGCTGAATTATATAAAACAAAGTATATAGTGATGTGATCAGTTTTACTGTCGAAGAATGTGCCATAAAAGTAGGTAATAAAACATACTAAGCCAAAACCGAATCGGCACTACATATCCTCAATTCACTCTAATCTGATAGTTTGCCCCCGAATCGATTTGAGATGCTGAAGATTGAAAATACTGAATATAGTATTGTATTTTTAGAATTCTAGTAAGACAAATACCTTGATCTCACCATTTAAGCCCATAAACCAGAAATGTAATTTCACACTTTGGAGTATTGTCGTGGTTATTTTCGAAAAGTAACCTACTTTTGCAGTTAAGCTATTTAGAGGAATCTCATTTGTATAAAGGCCACTCGTTTAATATAAAATTATTGGTAAATAAATGTATGCAGATTTTTATTAGCAAATAGAAGTTTGTTACGATTTTACTGCCAATAGTATTTGCTAGAATATTCATCTGGATCAAATTCCAAAAAATATAAATATTTATAGCCAATAAATTAAGAGTAAACAGTCAATAAATCAAGCGTACAAAACAAGAAGCTTGGTTTTAATATCAAATAATGGAATCAATTTTATGAAAATAGACTTAGTTTGGAATTCCTGCATCCAATATTCCCACTGTTGTTTTTAGAAAGATATTTGGAAATTGAGCGTAGATATTTTCGATAAAGTATTAATTATTTAACTTTTCCTGTTAGCTCAAGCTGTTGTTGAAAATACAATATATTTGTGAATTCTAAAGGGTAATTACAAGTCACTCTTATTCTTGATTTTCAAATGGTTACAGAAAATGAGGTAATGAGTACTGTGGATTCTAGTTCCAAAAAAAGGAAAAAAGGTGAGCCAAAAGTTCAAGGAAACTTTCAGCGGAGATTGGAATTCAAGCCCATTGCTATGAAGCAACCGATAGTTTTGAATAATTCTACTAACAAAATTATCGAAGAGGAAATTGTGGAGGAAGTCATAATGTCAGACGTCATACTTAGTGGTTGTATCTCCCCCAAATCTTTTACTCCAATATCCAAGGTCACCCCCAAGTCCAAAAATAGAAGTAAAGTAAAGAAAACCGATGAAGAAAAATCTGGCTCTAAAAGACCGAAGGTAAACAAGAATTTGAAGGAGAATACCCCCAAAGCCACCCCAACAAAACAAATCTCACAAAATTCACTCATTGATTTGTCGGTTAAGGCCGATCCCTCTCACAAATATAAAAGTCCTGATATTAAATCCAATGTTTATGAATTGCTCTCTTCAACTAGAAATATCGACATTAATACAATACCAATAAAAAAAAATCCTTCTAAAGACGATTCCTCCGTTAGCACAAATTTTACCGAAACTGTTTCTTTGCAGAGCGATATAGATGAAAGTCAAAAATCAAGTTCCGATTATCCAAAAGACAAAATTGAAGATTCTAATAAAGATACAGACACTTTTTTTCAAAAAAGTCCAGAAATCAGTAAAAATGACTCGAACCCAACAGGTGAAATTATACTTTTAGATAGCTCACCTAATTCCTCATTCGATTTATCTATCATTGGGAAAACAATCAATTCCAAAAACAATAAAACTCTCGATTCCGCTTTAAAGGATAAGATTGTTACTTTTGGGGATAAATTTAAAACCCCTGTAAAATCTTCAAAGAAAAAGCCTCCATCTTCGAAAAAAACCCTTAAAAACCAGTCTGTATTGAAAAAAAAAATAGATACTTCCATTTCAAAAATTAATGACAAGCCTCTTGAGAAAAAAACTTCACTTCTTTCTCCTAATAATTCTAAATTAAAAAGCGTATCTAAATCTGACTCTAAAACACCTAGAAATATTTCATCAGGGGCTCATGAACCAATTAGCAGAGGAAGGCTAAGAATGTTATCCCCTATATCATATAAAATGTCTTCGCGATCAATAAAAGATGATTCTTGTATCACATTAAATGTAGGTGCTTCACATCTTAAGCCTGATATTATAAAAAAAATTAAATTGAGATATTCTCTTCCAGCTAATGTAAATATACCCGAAACTGAGAGATTTATCCAAAATAAAGAGTTAGAAGAAAAAGGCATATCTAAGGCGATTGAAAGAGTTTCTCCAATGAAATCGGTCGATCGAATATCGTCCGATGTTTCATCGAATGTCTCTGATTTAATCGACGATAACTCCATTTCAACAGCCAAGCTCTCCAACTTTAACGATCTTTTCAAGAAAAGCGCCAATCAGACATCAAAGACACCCAAAGAAAGCCAATCTAAGAATAGGAAAACCAAAATCATCCAAAAGAATAATACAGTAACCAGAAAGCTTAGGTCAAGTTCATCTGCACCAGATTCTAACTTGGACACAATAGTTAAAGAATCTACAGAATTTAACACCGCATCAAACAAAAGTAAATCGTCTAAAGATTTTAAGGAAATCGAAAAGCTGAGTTTAGAGGCGGAAAGCTCAACTGAAATAAATCATAATTTGGAAGCTGGTTCGGAAAATAAAACTAATGATGAAAAGGAAACCCATTTTTTCTTTTTGCATTCCGACAAAAAGAAAGAATTAGAGAAAAAAATATCCTTAGAGCATCCTTATAGTGAAACACCTTTCAACCAAAAAGGAATTCTATCAAGGTTTGAATTTTTTTAATTATATCCACCCTTATTACTTTTAAACTTTATCGAATTTCAAACATATTAAATAGAAAGGATACAGATAAGCGAAAAAAAATAATTGATGATACAGTTGTTATTGATGATTACGATTTTAACAAAGCAAAAGATTTCTCAAAAGTTAAAATCAAGTCAGTGATTCAAGTGCCATGGCCAGGCCAAGTTTTCGGCTCTGACGAACATGTTCATTACTATTCTCATTTAGAGCAAACAAAGATATTCCCCAAATTTCACAAATCTAATACTCAACCATTTAGGACCCCAGAAAAGATTAACTTTGAGAGCTTGCCTCGAATCTCCAAAGAATTGTAAAATTTTAATTTTTTTTCTTCGATTATTTAGAACCTTTAGTATAAATCCATCTTTTTCCGATTCTTTTAGACACCCAAGCAAAAATAATGATTTCATTTTTCAGGATACATACTCTGATATCCAAGCTCACAATCTCTTTAGAAATAACTATTCTTTGCAGGATAGATCCCTTTTAACTCCTTCAGTAAGCCCAATTCCGGCAGATAAAGTAGATCAGTGGAATGTAATGTTATCTCAAATCCCAATTGAAAGAGGTTATAACAAGAGAATACTCTCCTCAATAATTGAAACTGCTTCTGGAATTCAGAAATCCTCTTTGGGAAAACCAAATGAGGATAGGAACACTCTAATTGCTGATAAATATGCCCCAAAATGTGTAGATGATATAGTAGGAAATACAAAGGCCGTATTAAAATTGGCTCAGTGGTTAAAAAATTGCTCAATAAATTCAAGCACTTCTAAAGACTTATCAAAAAAAAGTGATCCTAAGGCGAAAGAAGAATCTATATCTCAATGCATAGTTAAAAAAGTGGACGAGCAAGATAATTGCACACCCGTTGTATCACGAAAAAGGTTGGTTTCTGTATATTCCAGCAATGTCTATAATGTGGATCCGAAAAAAAACACTGCTCAAAGATCCGATTCACCACCTGCCATCTCCGATGATCAACCCAAAAGTTCCAAGATTGAAGAGCTTTCAAAAATCAAAAACAACACAACTGGCTCATCTAAAAAAACCAAGTCTGGGGGAGGTAGCTTCTTTTCAAAAAAAACAGAACCCCATCTTAATGTCAAAGATGGTAATCCACCGGATGGGATATCTGTTGAAAGTATTACAGTTATAGAAATAGATCAAACTCCATTACGCATAAAAGAGGGTGATTCCAAAAAAAAAAGAAGAGGCGATAACAAGAAAACTCCCCAGTCAAGAAAAAGGTCTAATGTATCTAAAGGCAAAAGACTTGACTCTGATGAATTTTCCTTGGATATGAATGAATTCACAACGGAAGAAATGGACTTTTTTCAAAATTATGAATTTTCCACAAGCGAAAAAAGTAGTTTGTTTGGAAGAAAACATTTGTTTGGCAAACTTGACGATAATTCAAATAGTTTGAGTAGCGATAGGATTAAAAAACCATTTTCGATTATGGATAGGGTTTTTGAACCAATCCAAAATCCAGATAAAACCCGAATTAAACCTGTCATTCGGAGTTCAAGCGTTCAAGACTCGAAAAAAAATCAAAGCACTTTTGAAAGTTACGGTAATGATGTTGGAATAGCATTACTAGTTGGGCCTAGTGGAAGTGGAAAAACAGCAAGTGTTTATGCATTAGCCAAAAATTACAACTATTATGTTCATGAGATCAATGCTGGCGAGCTTCGTAGTGGAAAGGTTTTGATGACCCAGCTACAGGAGTTGGTCAAAAGTCATGTAGTTATCGGCGGTAGTGGGAACAAATTTATACAGAAACAAAATGTCGCTAAAACTTTTTTTAAAATGAAGGGTATGGGAAAAATCTTACCTAAAAAAGATAGTGCACTCAAAGGTTTGGTTATCGATGACGGAGGACGTGATGAAAACTCTGAAGATGTCACTTCGCCAAGTTCAGGAAGTGAAAACAATGATGGATTTGCTTACTCAGACTCTAAACAGGTTCTTATATTAATAGAGAACGTCGATGTGCTATTTGAGCAGGATTCTGGAATGCTGGTGGCACTAGACATGATTGCATCCAAAAGCAAGAGGCCTATAATAGCCACGTGCTCTAATTTAAATGATAATTCTACAAGTATTCAACTTTCGGACCTTAGTTTCCGTCTAATTTTGGAATTCGAATACCCTAATATTGAGGATCTAATAACTTATGTTAGTTTGATATTAGTGAATGAAACCGGGTTAAACCACAATCATTTCAGGGCCGAAGTAATTAGAAGGGTCTGTCTCGATTGTAATTGCAATTTGTGGAGGATAATGGTGTTTATTGGGGATTTTTTAGCTAATAGAAAATTTTTGAAAAGCTTATCAAGTGAGGGGACGGTAAGTGGTTTGCGAGTTAGTAAAAGCGAGACCATGAATAAAATCAAGAAAATGATAACTATGGCTAATCACAAAGATTCACGAGATGAAAATATTATCTCGAGCCCAGATAAGAGTCCAACTGACCCTAGTAAAAGGTCTTTAATTTTAGATGTTACGAAGGATGAAAGCATGCCTGGATTAAACGATAATTTTAAATTAGAATCTCCGAGAAAATTCAAAATCAATTTCACTGAAATAGTTAAAAACAAAAAGTTTGTTGATGAAGGACTGAGTCATATTTATCTGTCTTCTCTAGTTAAGAACTCACTACCTACTTACCACTCAAACTTTGATGATTATGGCACATATCTTGATTATCTATATTCGAACCCACCATCTATTTCAACTAGAATTATAAAAGATCATACAGTTAATAGTGAAACTAAATTTGGGGGAAATTCTGCGATTGAACTTAATCAAACAGTCGAAAGCCAAACTATACAGTCACCCAACCTTAGACAAAGGGTTGATGGATCTTTAATCTCCGATTTGTGTAAATACTCTAAATCTTTGGACTTATTAGCAGATGCAGACTTGATGTTGTCATCAGTTCCAGAAAGGGGAGAGGGTTTTTGGGAGCCTGTTTACGAGTTTGAAGAAGATTTTTGCTTCCCAGGAGCAGCTTTGGGTGTTAATTATATTGGGTTAGACTCTAGGGTGGTTCCATTGAATTCGACGATTAGATGCGAAGATTTGAATATTGCATTGACAACTTACAACTACGCAAAAGTTTACTGGGAAAAAATAGAATCTGAATTGGGTGAAAGATATTTTGATGGTTGGGATAAGGTTTCTCAAAGAAGGGATACTTTTTCTTGTGCGAGAGATTATATGTATAGGATACCATGTGCTAATATTAAGGGGGAGATGAATGGGTTCAAAAGCAAATCTTTGCCAAATTTTTCCAAAGAAGGCTTAGGAAATATTTCAAATTTGAAATCTAACAAAATGCCTTGTTTGGATATCCCTAAAACTGAAACAGAAATCATTGGCTTCAACAGAATGATCACTTGCCTTGGGGGGGAAATAGGTCTGAAAAGGCATATGAGCCTTGTAGGTAGTAGCATTAGATATATGTTATCAACCAAGGAAGCCAGTATGTACTATCTTCCGTATTTATCAGTTATTTCCAGCTTTGATTTGCAAATGGAGGAGTACCTCTTTAACTTGTCAAAAGGAATCAATGTTGAAGACCAAAAACATTTGGAATGGGTTTATCAAGGAAAAATGGTTGGGAAAGGAGGAAGATCTACTAGAAACAGTAAGTATCAATTCATTCCACATTTGGATTGGTTGGATAGTGAGACTGTATCACATATTGTGAGAAAAAGCCATGAATCGATTTTTTAAATATATATATAATTTACACTTAACTCATTGCTGTTTTTTTAATAAACATACCAGATAAAAGGATCAATATTTATAGAATTCTTGTTGATCTTGAAGAGTAATACTAGTATAATAACGGATTAGTTTGCATACTATCAGTATAATTTGGGTAGTTGTGACATGTAGAAAATTCTCTGAAGATGATAGGGCTGTTTTTAGATGTAAACAGAATGTATCCAGTCATATTATTTGAAACAGCTTTGAATCCTAAAACCTTTAGTTTTTCGTTAAACGGAATTCTCGACTTTTTTTTTTTTTTTTTTCCAGCAAAAGAAAAGATAATTGATTTTACAAACCTTTAGATATTGCATTTGAGGAAAAAAAAAATTTGAAATTCCGAGTACAAAGTATATAAAAATGGATAAAACAATGGAGCTTGAAGAATGGACGCGAAAATTCCCAGGACTTAGCGAGATGGACACGCTGCTGCGGTGTCCAATATGTCATGAGCTGCTGGATTCTGCAGTAGGAAACCAAGTGTGCGGGCATGTATTCTGTTCTCTATGTATTAGAAGGTATCTTACGAGCACAAAGACGTGTCCGATCTGTTTTGAAGGGCTTGAGGATCGGCAATTGAGCAAATATGGGCTAATAGACGGGTTAGTTGCTTCTTTTAAGGTGGCAAGGGGTGAGATTTACCGAGCTCTTGAGAGCCATAGCAAGGCAGTCGAAAAAAAATACATAAAAGAAATCGGCGAAGAAATCTGCGATATTGATTCAGGAAAAGTGGCTAAATCAGGGCTTTTATTAGCAGGCAAACGGAAAGAAATCAATGGTAAAATAGAAATAAAAATTTGATCTGTATACCTATAATGGTTTGTCTACTTTTGGAGAAAAAAGAAATGGAATGGGATTTTCCACTCTGATTTTTGTTTTTAATTTTTTCGAAATGATTTAGTGGAATGTCCAAATTGTTCGGAGTACTTTATGGAGCGAGAAATCAACTCACATTTGGATGCTTGCCTTAGTTACAAAGCAGAGAAAGGTGATTCAAAAACAATCGAGACAGCACCCAGCTTAAATGATATTTTTGGAAAGAAGAGAATGATCAAGAAGATGCCGAAGCCAAACAAGCTAGTATACTCTATGTTGAGCGAGTCTAAACTCCGTAAAATATGCAAAGTAACAATTTTGTCCCCTTCAATACTACTAGATTTTATTTTACTAGAAAAAATGAATAATTTTTAAATCCCTTAGGAATTGGGTATTCCGAGCAACGGGTCGAAGCAGCAGATGGAAGCACGGCATAGTGAATGGATTAACAGATACTTGGCAAATGAAGATAGCAGCGCACCAAAACCTCATTCAAAACTTCTAAACGACTTGAACAAATGGGAACATGCAGTTATATCCAAGCCGCCTCAGAAAAACCCATTAATGGAAAATGCTAATACTGATACATTTGATGCCAAAGAATACTATAAGTCATCTTTACTTATCTTTTTAATTTCATCAATTAAATGCGCGCAACTAATTTATATGCCTTTTTTGTAATTACTGGCTAGAAATAGAGAGTCATTTGAGGAGTTAACAAGGAAAGCAAGATCTACTTTGAATAATCAAAATAGAGTCGAAGTAGAAATAAAAAATCACTTAGAAATCCAAGATATTCTGGAATAATTAATAATTTAACAATGAATAAAAATATGAATTTATTTTCAAAGATATGTATTAAAAGCCATTAGAATTTGATAAATTGTTTTGATCCCTTGAAGACCTTCTTGGTGACCTTGAGGACGTTAAATCTTACGGTCTTAGAAAGAGGACTAATTTTAAAAATAAAAGCGAGTGAGGAGAATATCAAAATTAATAAAGGGATTGTAGAAGTAAATACTTACCGGCATTCACCGATGGTAACGGTGTCACCAATTTCCACACCAATAAAGGCAGGTGAGATATGGGCAGCAACGTTCTTGTGTCTCTTCTCATAACGGTTATATTTGGTGATGAAGTGAAGGTATTCTCTTCTGATGATGATGGTGCGTTTCATTTTGGTAGAGACAACGGTACCGGTCAAGATACGTCCACGGATGGAGACGTTTCCGGTGAATGGGCATTTCTTATCGACGTAGGTTCCCTCAATAGCTTCTCTTGGGGTCTTGAAACCAAGACCGACATCCTTGCTCCATCTGGCTTCCTTCTTGGCAACGTTTCTCTCGAGGATGGAAACTCCACCTTGTTTTTGATAGGATCTTTCAGTCTAAATTTTAATTTTGAAAACCAAATGCATTTATTAAAATATAATTTAACCATCCCAAAATCAGGCAAAGAAGGGAAATAGAGATTTATATTATTTTTGGCTGAAAGTCTGATATAAGCAACTCAAAACCAACAATCTCAGTAAAATTCTGAACAGAGAAATGAAAGTGACGCATAACTTGATATAATATATAGGAAACCAAATCAAGATCGGATAGAAAAATTAACAAAAAGTACCTGCTCGGACATGTTCGAAATTTGTTATTTGAATAAAGATGGATTTCAAGAGAAACTCAAGCCTGCAAAAAATCGATAGAATGAAATATAGAATATTTTCTATTCGAAAAATTTAAAAGAGGGAAATCACAAACGAATATCAAACAATAATATTCAACTCTCTAAAAAATTTTCATATAACCTATAGTCTTTAGGTTTATTATCCCCTAAACCCCTTCAATCTCCCATTAGCCTATTGGCTGAAAAGTTCTATTTTTTTAAGCAAAATAATACCATTTTTACAATTAAACTAATGTTTACGATCCTACTGACAAATATGCCCAATATATCTGCTACTCTGCAATAAAATTATTCAGACCATCCAATAAATATCTATAATTATTGATTCAATGTTTTTATAGGGTTAATAATTGACAAAATTTTCTATTTATGAGTTGAATTATATATTTAAAATAATAATCTAAATATATTGGTCTAAAAAAGAGAAAAAAAACCAAAATTAGGTCCTATAAAAGGGGGCTATAGTTGAGTATTATTGCATAAGAATAAATACTTTGTTTTAACTGGATAATGGGCAGATCCACAGAGAAGGGGTTAGCCCTCTCATTCTGACAATTTAGCTACATGCTTAAGCTATCTCAAAAATAAGCAAATTTTCATTTCGGTTTTTTTAGTAAACTTGAAATTATTAGTTGTTGGAAACAATTAAACCAATTAAATACGCTAAAATCTGATGATGTATCAGGGTTATTGGTTTAGAAACAATGTGTTATTTGATCAAATATCCATGAACTGGATAAAAAGCATTGAATTTAACATTTCTATCGCTAAAAGAACATAATTTAATCTAAAAAATATCCAATATATTTGTATTATAATTTTACAAGTATTCATATTCCAATAGATTGAATGTAGGGTTAGTTGTAATACAATTCCACATAATTCATTTGCTGTTTTGTTATTATGAATATATTTTTTTGTCTAATCATTATCTAGAATAATCTTTATTAGCATAAAAAACAGCGGCTTTCGAACAATTTGAGTTGTAAAGATTAGTGTGATATCACAAGTATTTCATAATTCTTAGCCTTTCGATTCTTACTGCAAATTGCCAAGATCATTTTCAAATCAACATAAATAATTTTCGCGTAAAAAAATATTAAAAATTCAAACCAACAAAAAAAGCCATTAAAATGTTACACTTGAAAATTATATCAAACATAAGCATTAAGTGGCTTATTTTCGTTTAGTATATACTCTGTTTTTTTCGCAAAAGGTAGCCGTATGTATATTTATTGACAGCATGCTAATAATTATAACTGGGTCTATTGTTTTCATCGCATAAGTTTTATATACTGTGAACTCTTGCGTGTTTCAAACATAACCTTGACTATCAATGAAAAATATCAATAATGGCTAAGCTTTTCTAGGTGTCATGCTTTATTTCCAGCTATATAATGCTGATTCTGTACTCGTCGTTTAATTGCATTCAATAAATCTTAGCTTTGAATTTTAGTTCAATAGAAACATGTTAGTTTTTATTCTATTAACTACTTTTCTTTTTAGTGTAATGTTGAGCGAAGAATATTGATATTTACATGAGCGAATTTTATCAGAAATGATTTTTTTTTTACGCAGAATTTATTAATCAGAAATGATATGTAGTTCTGAAAGTGCGTGATTTTTTTTCTCACCATTCAATACCAATATTTTCCTCTCAGCAAATGCTGTAGTAAATTATTTATGATCAGATTAAAATGACCTAATTAACAGTACAAGGAAGTTGGGTTCTGGAACGTAAATATACCAAAATTTGAAAGATCCCTAGATTTAGCCCATTTAGGGTCTACTAAAGCACAAAAATGATCCACAGTCCGAATTCAAAATATATCTAAATTTTGAATTTGCCCCAAATATATACTGCTAATTGGCTACTCATTCAATATATTCATAGAGGAGTGGCTAGCTTGTAAAAAATTGGGGCTACAAATAAACTCAATGCCTAAAAAGACGATATTAAATCTAGACTGATAAATTGGTATTATTAAGTTTCTATCATAGACGTTTCGCAAATACTGTTAATGCTATTTTACGTATTATTCATTGTATTTAACCTCCATCCAACTTATAGATATTTAATTTCCAGAGTTCTTTTATTTTTCGAGATGGACGATAAGAAACGAAAATCTGGTCATTCGCATAAAAAAGGGAAACATCATTCTCGCTCAAAGCGCTCTGTAAAAAACATTAGTTCAAGTCCACACGATTCAGAAACCTGGATTGAAAAGCCTTACAAATCAGAACTAACTGTTAGTCGTAATTTCAAATGTTATTTGTTTCATTTTGACTTGAATTCTTCTATCCTATTTTCACAACCTATTTTATCTCTTCAATATCATCCACTTTTTATGAAATAATAGGTGCCCTTAGTATCATCTCTAAAATCTACCAACCACCTCCAAAGCTCTTCAACTTTACCAGCATATCCCCCATTTAAAAATGGAAACGCAATAAAAAGTGGATCAGAATCTACCCATAATAGCCAAAGTTCAAACAAATCCAAGGCTCTAGAATTCAAAAAATTACTATCTGAGAATTTACCCCTTGGTCTTGTAATTTTACTTCCCTTTTTTATCGGCAAACCTTACTCATATATTCCCCATTTTTTTATTAAACCCCTGATAAATCCCCCTAGAATCACACCGAATCTTCTCGTAATGACAATGATAGTTATAAAAGCTCTATAACGCAAACAGAACCTCTTCATCAATCTTCCAATTCATTTAAGCATAACTTAAACAAAGTTTCCAACATATCTGCGATCTCAAATTCATTTCCATCCAAATCAAATGGCTCTAAAAAAACTAATACATATTCCCCTAAATCTTCTAATTCTTCTGATGATGATTTCGTCAAAGATTTATCCTCCAGGAGTCTGTTGTTTAACGAAAAATACTCGCCCAAATCTAATCAAATTGAAAGGTCGTTTATTTCCCAAAGCTCCAAGCAGCCCCCTTCTAATCTTTCTGATTTGGATCCCGATTACAATCAAAATTCAATTAATTATGCCCATGAACTCAAAGAATCTCTTGTAAAAGACTCATACAAACTTCCTCATAACAATTGTAAACTTTGTTTTTCCGAATCCTTTCATGATAACGAAGTTGTTTATGCCCCTTCAGTTCCAGTAGTCGCAATAGGGAATTTGGTCTATCTCTCTCTACCAACCTCAGATCCTTTAACTGATGGCCAATGTACTATATCCCCTATTGATCATGACCCTTCAGGAAGTTCTTTGAATCTAGATAATTCCACATGGGATGAAATTAGGAATTTTCAAAAATCCTTGACCCTAATGTTTCATAACGCTGGCTATGGCACTATTTTCATGGAAACTACAAAACCCTCTTTTAGCTCTAAGTCTAGTTCCAGTCAATTTACTCAGCATGTGTCCATAGATTGTTTTCCAATACCTTACCGCAATGATTTGTTCAAAAATTCGAGAATCATGTTTAAGCATGCCATATTATCTTCCGATGAAGATTGGAGTGTTCATAACAAACTTATAGATACAAGTGTCTTCTCATCTTCTTCCCAGAACAGGGGTAAGTTTCACTCAATTGTCTCTTAATCATTTTTACTATATAACTTCTCTTAAAAGACACACACTTTATTCCTTTAATCCCATCTTTTATAGAATCGAAACATACCTCTACTGGTGGATTTAGGAAAAAAATGTCATCCAAAGTGCCATACTTTCACGTATGGTTCGACCTGGACGGGGGATATGGTCACGTCATTGAGAATCCAAATCTTTTCCCTCAAAACTTTGGTCTTGAGACTGTAGCCAGTATCCTCAAACTACCAAAAACATCTTTCCATAATAACAAAAGATCCATATTCTCAAAGAATCAAATGTCATCAGCTGTTAATTCTTGGAAATCTCAATTTAGCTGGTCCAAATATGATTGGACATCTTTGATCAATTAGCATACTCAAAAATATACTTTAAATATCGTCAATATCTATGTATCTATGTATCTATCACTCACTTTTATCATTTCTTCATGTTTGATCTTTTTTTTCTGTACTTATATCTCAAGCTTGTTTACTTTCAATGCATGTTATTTTGCTTTTTTTAAAAAAACTCTGCATCGAGTTTAGGTCTTGAGTTTTACTGATTGTTTTTCATTTGATTTACCTCTAGCTCAGGGTTAGAGGTTGTTAGTATCCTTGTTTATAGCATTCTAGCCTTACCACATCATACGTTTATTTTTACGATTAGTGTCACTTTATTGTACAATTTCCAATGAGAGGAGTTTTATAATTAGTAGAAGGATGAATATTAATCATATTATTTTTTTTATTAACCTAAGGGAAACATGAGATATACAGATTATATACAGATTTTTTATATCAAATTATGGAATCGAATGTAAACATGTTGAAGTTTACATGGAATATATTTTCAATATATTTTTACTATTTTACCACTTTCCTTGAACTAATACCCACGAGATATGGAACTGCTAAAGCAGAAAAGGGAGGTTAGGTGACAAAAAATTTGAAAATTTTCACTTTCAATTTTTTTAAATTATCTCAAATAATGGTTTATTAAACTTAAAAAAAACAAAAAAGATTATTGCTGAAATCATTTTTCTTAATAATTAGGCTCTAATTACATTTATGGAGATTGATATAAAAAAAATTACTTATAAGGTATAGTTATTGTGGATACCATAGTAAATTGGAAAAAAGTATCAACAACAATCTTGTTTTATTCTATCATAAAAAAAAATAAAATATCGCAAATAAAAAAATTACAGTTTTTTTGTTTCGCAGAAATAAATAATTGTATTAGAGAGAATTGATCAAATTTTAGTATTTTAACGGCATGTATCAGATAAAAATAGCACCATAATAGGGTTCTTCAAGGTCTCATATTTGTATAAGCATTGAGATTTAATAATTTTAAGACTAAATTTTCATATTAATTCGGTCTTATATGGAATACAATGCATCTTTTGGATTTACTTCGATGAAAAAATTTGATTGAAAATAAAAAAGAAATATTCAAAAAAAATAAGAATTATTAAATCAGATTAGTCTTATCAACATAGTTGGATATAATGGTAAAAAATTATCATTAAATTCTATTTATATTAAAAAAACTTATTTTGAAAAATTTTTTTTTTATAAGATCGTCTACAGAGAACTTCCGATTTAATCGATATTTTTCCCCTAAAAAAATTCGCTGATATGTAAGAAAAAAGTATCTTTTTTACACATTGATCGGAATTAAAAAATCAATTATTGCAATAAGGACTGACAAAAATGGTGATTCACTTGGGTTGGTTGTTCATTATTTGAGATAGAACCCACGCTCAAAATTTTAGCACGAATTTCAACGGTCACTTTTTTTTATGAAAAAGATAAAGCTTTCTCTTTATTCATAAAATTTACGCGTCCCAGACATAGTCTCTTCTCATCATCGTTATTAGCATTTTTTTTTCAATATTAAATAGACTTCTCCACATTTGAATTTGTTTAATGGCAACAAATCATAAATATCCACAGATGAATAATGAAAACGAGCAAAATAAATATGTATTGTTAGTATGTGATATTTATCTCTATGTGAACTTGATCCATTTAATGATATTTGACTCCACATTTGCATTTTGTCCTTTTTGAGTGGGTTTTGCTCTTATATGGATTTAAATTCTCATTCTATTGAATTATACTATTCTTAGTAAAAATCATTGGAAACTTAAACCGAATACAGTCCCATAAAGACTTTTTTTTATGGAATAAAAATGCAGTTTGAAATCGCGAAAAATACTCAACCTAGGTTTTATGAAAGAAATATTTTACTAAAACTCTTCAATTTTCTCTCGAAAAAACTCAAATAAAACATAATATTTATAAGATTAAAGATCCTCTGAGAATATTTTGAAAGACGAGCATAAATAATTTGTAAGATATTGAAGATTAAGGATCAAAAAATCAAGAATCAAGAATCAAAAATCAAAAATCAAAAATCAAAAATCAAAAATCAAAAATCAAAAATCAAAAATCAAAAATCAAAAATCAAAAATCAAAAATCAAAAATCAAAAATCAAAAATCAAAAATCAAAAATCAAAAATCAAAAATCAAAAATCAAAAATCAAAAA
>LSSL01003036.1:0-29490 GCA_001953115.1 Smittium mucronatum | reverse complement strand
ATAATCCCACTTTTATAACATTTCGAAAAATATATAAAGCTAAACTATTATATTTTTAAGGGTTAAATTAAAAAGCTCATATTTCAGATGCACTCGATCAAATAATTGTAATTAAAGCTTTTAAAAAAATTTCAAATTTTTTTACAATAGGATCAAAAAATTAAAATCACAAATCATCTTTCATCAAAGAGAAAATAATAACTGATTTTTAATAATAATTTAAAACTTGTAAAAAATTATGGAAAGAATTTTTTTTTTTAAAATTGCTGGAAAACCTATTAAACACCTAAATAAAATAAAATAAATCACAATTCTCTACTTGAACCAATATAAATGATGTATGGGATGTTAAAAAGAAAGGGAGTTGGATGATGAAATTTATGGGGAAAAAAAAAAAGCTTTTTGGATATTTTTTTAGATTTAAAACAAATATCTAGATAGTATATACTGCTCTACACAATGGCTAACATAAGATTGTTGTAGTTTTTAAAACCAGATTTATTTAAAGAGTTTAAAAATAATTGCAATATAAAGAGTCCTGGATATATGCACAGAATTCCAGTAAGGTTTTTGAAATATTGGATTTTTATAGCATAGATATCAGTAAGAGATTAAAGCTTTTAATAAAAAAAAAAATTGAAATTTTGTGTCACTATGAGAGCGATTTGTTTCCCCAAATAGTTAAGTTAGAATTATTTTATTTCAAAAAAATATTGGCAAACATCACCGCTGGATTCCTTTAGTAACCTGCCACCTAAAATCAGGGCTAAAAACCAAAGAATATAACAGAAAATTATATATCTCAGCATTGAGAACTCCGAAAAGAACGATTTTAATATCTATCAAAAATAGCTATTCCATAATCCGACTTTTTTTCCCTTTAACTTTTCATCGCTGAACTTTGTTGGGGGACAAGATCAGAAACTAGTGTTTTAAAAAACATCAGTAAAAAAATGTGCAGGAAATAGAGAAGATTGATATAATCGGCGCTAAAATATTTATCTGCCGGCATACCGACCGCATACCTATAGAGAATTAGAGCCGCATCTACCAGCCGAAACGGTCCACGCAGCATCGCTTCAATTAATGTGGGTGGCTGAGGTGGCATACACCTATGTGTTAATAGTGAAATCAGCGAATAACTCCACTGAGAATGTCGAAATCTAAAGTCTAAGCTTAACAGGATTAATATACTGTGGGCTCGCGTTATAAAACGTCGATATTTCTGTCACAGATTTACCGCACCAAGGACTGAAATTTTTATCTTCGCTTCGCTGGCAGGTTAAGATTTATTCATTCGGTTAGTATCCAGATGAACATATTCATATTATGTTTCTCGTGCTCAAAATACACTCTGACCTGAACCCTTTCCTGCCGATTCTTGAGATGTTGTTACGAATATTTAGCCAAAGTAGTACAGCATCGAAGGGATTTTATTGAGAATAAATCTCATTAGGTGTATCACTTAACATTTTTAGTTCAACAAGGCATCCCATATTTAAAGGCATAATCCCAATTTTTAAAAGGGTAATTAGCTCAAGCTACTCTTTTATTACTATTAGGCAATTTTATTTGAGTTTCTTTCGAAACCCAAGAGTCGTAGCAATAAAATTGATCGCATTATATGTAATCATCAAATAAAACAATCGGACGGAAAAGCAATGGATCTGGTATTGGATAATTCGGAAAATCACTATTGGTTTGTATTATTGATCGGCCAATATATTACTTGGAACTGAATAAAGATTACATTATAAAAACCAAAACTAATTTTTTGGCAAGTAAAAGTTTGAGAAGCAAACTTGTAATTTTTTAATTAATGGGCTTTTTTCAAACTTGAGTTAGCTCGTTAAATTTTCACAATAATAGATAAAGTTTGTTGAGAAAGGCAAGTACCTGTAATCGATAAGTTTCTGCAGGAAAAATAAAGCCCCAAACAAATAGACGAGTATGAGTAAGGCAACTGGGTTTATGAGTAAAGTGCGGAGCAAGATTCCAAAACGGAACACTTTGATCTTTTGGGGGACGGTTCTGGGGCTGGCCGGGTACCGCCAGTACAACAAGCGCGAATGCAAAAAGAAGATGGAGAATGTTTGCAAGATCGCCTCGGAAGTGGCGAACCAGCCGATGAACCCCCTGGAAATTCCTCGGAAAGTTGTCGTGATTCTTACCAATCAACCGGGCGAGTTAAGTCTCAACAAGTCAATCGATTACTGGAAGGAATACGTACTGCCTGTATTTGTGGCAGGCGCCCTCGATTACGATCTGATTCTCATTAAGAACACTCTTGTGGCCGATGAAGAGTACAGTTCCAAGAATAAAGAAGTTGGAATCATGGAGGGAAAAGTCCACGAGTATGTTAAAGGTTCCGTGTTTAAACAGTTCAGGGATTCTATAGAAGAAAAATACCCAAAACTCAAATCCGACCGTTTGACTGCTGAAACCCCGGTTACGGATTCTGAAACCAGCAATTTTGAAAATGGCTTGAGCGATCCCAATCAAACTGACGATTTAGCCTCAGCAACAACCCCTCAATTAGACATGCATGATATTATCGCGATTGGAAGAAACTCGTACGCTGAAACTCTAAATGGTCTTAGCGACGGATTGACGTCTAACCTCGATTTGGCTATTAAAGAGGAAATGCCCCCACAATCCTCTATCGAACTGCACCACACAGATTCTGCTCAGGGCTCCGATAATACCGACCTAGAATCACTGTCAAATTTAGCAACCCCTGTTTCGGAAATCTCCAACAAGGTAGAAGATTTAAATCACGAAGAGAAAGTCCATATTATCGAGTACGACAAGTACCGAAATTCAGTAGATGTGAAGGTGCCATCGGTCGGGTACTTGCCCTTCTTCTGCTATTCTGGGTGGGGTTCGATTCCCATCCGTATATTCCATTTTTTCAACGATACTGAGAACTTTGAAAACTATACCAAACAAGCTCTCCAAATCGTCCTTGAAAAAAAACGGCCTTTCAATTACCCCGCCGACTTGGATATCGGAAGTGCCGAAGAGAAGATGAATGGCTGGGAAGATAGACATGCCGTGTTCGTCGTCTCCCCCAATCTCACCGACAAGCTCGATATTTACGATACTTGTTAAAGCGTCGCCCAATCATTTTTTCTAAAAAATTAAAAACTAAACCTTCCCCTTCTTCTCCTCCCAGTCTAGATTTCCTTAATCTGTTTCATTTAACTTTTATATTTTTTTCCTTAATCACTACTTTTCTTCATTCCCTCTCCTCCTCTCCTCATCCTCTTTTTTTCCCATGCCTTAAACAGTTAAATTTTTATTGAAACAGAATTCATTCTCTCATTAAAGAAAAACTAGAATTTATCTGCCAAACATTGCAAAAATATTCAATTATAAACCACTTAAAAAAGCAACGACTGGAACTCGACTGTCTTGTCACGAACCAGCTCAAAAACCTGTTTAGTATCAGCTTGCATCCTACATAAAAAAAAAAATCATGTGCGGAATAGTCAATACTAAGAACCTTCAAAACCCACCCAAAAAAAAAAAAAAAAAAGTTTACCAATTAGTGTCTGAAAGTAATCCCATCAATTCTTCTGCCAAAATAGATCGCTCTTCCACTCGGCCATCTAATTCGTCGCTGTAATAGTCTTCATATAAACTGAAAAAGCTATACAATTGGTCAGCCGAATTTTGTCGCACCTAAATATATTATTTACTAATACTATTAAATCTCACAATTTTTAATGTTTTGTTGTTTGTAAAAGAAAAGGTCTGACCTTCGGCAACGGATCGTCTAAATACTGTAGCAGAAGAGGGATGCAAATGCGGACAAATCTCCCATTGAACAGCAGAAAGTCGAGATACCTTAATTCCAAAAATTTTAAATGAAACAAAAATGAAGCAGTTTAACAAAATGTAAAAATAAAAATAAAACATACAATTTCTGACACAAGATTATTTTCCCCAAATTTCTTGATTTATACACAGATCGTTTGATCAGATCTAATATTCGGTCCATCCTATGTATTTATAATAGTACAATTTAAAATTAAAAGATTAAAAAGAAAAAAAACTTGTTCTTACATTTTACTATCTGTGAAAATATCTTCGTTAATGAACAAATCTACTGTTCTTGTACACGCAATATTGATTCGAGAGTAGTCAGCTGCTTTGACCGACATTGACTCTCTAAATAACTCTACAAATATTTCAAGCAATCTGTTCTTGTAATCTGGACGTTCCATACAACTGCCTTGAATCGTATCAGTTTCATCATCCATAGTGCAAGTTTCAAATGATCTGAGAGTTGACAGTATCGCCGAACTGGCCGCTTGAGAAACCGTTTCTGAAATATTCCCAACAGCCGATACAACTCCCCTCATCAAAAATTTTGCAATGGCGCGAGGAAGTGTTTTCAGCTCCAGTATTTTTATAAATTCATTAAAAACTTTACCAGTCGATATATATTCTATTGGGGGATCAAGACGAGGATATTCACTGTAAAGCATACTGCCAATATCTGAAATTGAAAGGTAAAGATTCATAGATATTGGGTCATTTTCTAGGCTTTCCTTAAAAAGACGGTTTAATATTATTGGGTTAGACAGGAGTAATGAATTCAGAAGCTTTCCAGCTTGGGATCGCAGATTTGATTGGAGACTTATACACATTTCCAAGGTTTTTGCCGCTAAAAGCTCAAAAGTCGCTGTCGTATTTGGAGACTCAAAGAGCTTCTTGTTCGAGTCAACAATTTGGCATAAACTGGACATACACGCCAATCTTACCCAGGATCCAACATCTCCTCGATGATCAGTGCGATAGTTCGAAAGCCCATACTCTAAAAGAACACCAATGTTGGTAATTAGAATATCTTGAGGAATTTCCTGGTTTACTGAAAAATTGTATATTAGATTTCCAAGAGATATAGCAGCATCTCTGACTAACTCTATTCGTTGCGGAGTAGCCGAAACGTCTTTAATGTTTGGCTTGTCAGAATTTCCTTGTATAATGACTGTAGCCAGGATTGTATCAATAACGGATTTCAAGAGCTCAACATCTCCGAAACAGCCTACGCAACCTAGAGCTAAAGTGAAACCATTCTTTGCAATGATCTGACCAGACGATGAATTGTATTTCAGTTGAGAAACAAATTCTCTGTCTTCATAAAAATGGTCTGGATAAAGAGAAACAATGTCAGAGAGCAAAACAGCAGCTTGTGATTGCAATATATGGTTGTCTTTAGTGAACGCAACAAAAAATACTCCGGAAATCCAAGTGTTTAAATGTGGTAAAAAGTCAATGTAACTATTAGATGCCAATATTTTGCATAGTTCACAGAGAGAAAGCAACATATCATCACTGCCTACTAGCCCTTTCAAAAATACCGGATTGATCCTCTTTGGCATATTTAAAACATCCTAAATCGGAAAAAAAACATATAGAAATGAAGATTTCGAAAAAGATAATAAAAAATACCTCGATTGATTTGGAGATAAGAGTATCAGATTTAAAAGAGTCTGAGATTAATGCTAAAGGCTCAGAATTCAAAAACAGTGATTTTATTCCAAGAATAGAACCTACTCTGACGGACAGTTCAGGACGATTGCTAGAATCCAAAAGTTTAGGCAAGACATTTGAAAAGAGGACTTCAACAAGTGAAGGATCAGTGACGAAATTTTCAGAAATTACTAGAGCTAATGATTTTTCGGCTATAGATTGGAGAAGTTTGTTGGGCTGAAGAAGAGATTTCCTAGTTAGATGAGAAATAAGAGATTGGCGGTAGACCTGGAAAGCTGATATTTTCCCAGCTATTTCGGGAATCAGATGGAGGTTACCAACTGAATAAAAATCGGCCAGGAGGAGAATGGATATTCCGTGATCGAATGAAAGATGTATTTCATCAGATTTTTCATGCTTCTTGTCTGGAGAGGACAGATTTGTTGGCATGGATGAAACGGCACCTGAAGATGAAATTATAGATTTTTGTCTACCTACGAATTCCTGAAATGCAGCACTGGCAGCTCGTCTTACATGAACTTCTCGGTCAAAGAGCATGACAGAAACCAAATCTTTTCCCAGGCAAGAGATTAAAAATTCTAAATTTGAAAGATCAATAGACACAGACGAGGAATTTTCAGCTGGAAAGATACCATCGTCGCTGGGAGAAGTCTGAGACTCCAGCAGCTGTTGAACAAAAGAAGACAAATCAAGCCGAGCCAGACACCAGGCAAAGTAACACGCAGCATCACGGACATTATCACCAATGAGATAACTTCCACGTAGATTCTCATATTTTAAAGCAATTAATAGAAATGGAATAGTGGAATTGAGAGTCGCTACGGAATGAATGATCTTGAGTCGGACGAGTTCGGCGAGACACAATATTGTGCCGTGCCAAATTGAATCGTTGGCCATAGATAGGTCAGCAAACTCCCACCAGTCTGTAATTTGGTGGTTGGGCGCAGGGACATTTGGTGTTTTGATTGTATCATTGAGATTGGATATTAAATAGGATACCACATTGTCAGTGAATTCCAAAGAGTCGGAGAATTTGCATATTTTGGATATTCCTTTGACTGCAGACCATCTTGTTATTGTTTCCTTGCTATTTGTTAGGGTATCCAACAAAAACGAAACGATGGACTCGATGGTTTTTTGATTCGTATCATTGATCTGGAATTTCTGGAGATAGAGGATGGAAATGCGTTGGGAGGTTTTAGATAAAAGTTTATTTGAGACTGGGGAGAGATTCTTAGGATCAGAATTATTGGCGATGATATTTTTTTGCAGAATCCAAATCTTATCGATCCTTGAAGATATTTCTTCGGTGTTTGATTCAGTTATTATGAGACCCAAAACGTCAAAAAAATTAGACAAACAAGTCAGAATGTTATTGATTTGGTATACCTCTATGGGCTTTTCTTTGATAGTTAATGAGTTGGTGAATTTTTCGAGAACAGAGATGAGATAGTCAAATGAGGGAAGTAAATAACTGCTAGCAACATCTTTGCGTTTAATAAGCTGAGAGAAAAGACGACTTGCAGCTGAACTTTCATTACCCGCTCCATAAAAGCACCGAGATAGGGAAACAGATACAAGATTATACGCCAAAGATTTGGTGGTGGATATGGGAAAGGGAGTATCAAAAATGGAGAACTGAGAGAGGTTTGGCAGAGAACAAATAGCGAGACCATCAATAACAGCGAGTTGAAGAGGGATATTTGCTAGTAGAGATAACCACTGAAGAAGGACTATTCTGACGTTCGAATATTTTATTTTTGTGGAGAGATGGGATATTTGGATAAAAAAGTAAAGGACAGGCTCGAGAGCTTCAGCGTCAGAAGAGAAGAATTTAAGGATTTTTTTAAAAGTTCTAACCTTTGCAATTTCGATCAATAGATTGAACAGACATTCGAGAGAAGGATCTAAATTTTCCAGTTGAGATTGAGAATCCGAATCGCAAGAGTGGGTGATATTGGAATCTTGGGAAAGGATTTGGGAGTTTACGTGAGATATTATGTAAGTTTGTAAAAGCTCAATAGGAAATCGGACCATATCCTCAATGTGTTTGTCAAGTAAAACGGGGTTTTCTTGATACCTACTAAGGATGATTCCGAGGAGTTTACATGCTTTAACAGGATCAAAGGACTTATCGGCGGGATACTTCAAACATAAATCAATAAGTTTAGGTGAGAGATTTTGGCGAGCTTCTGGATTGGATAATTGAAAATTCACAAAGGAGGAAAAAAGTTGAGCAGAAAGACTCGTATATTCATCAAGTTCCTTGAAAGGCTCTTCGATCCTGCCATATGAAGAGAGTTTTGGGGGATTTTTTTCATTTGTCATATTTGTTTATTTAAAGATGTTATAGAAGATAAAGGAGAAGAGTTAAAATCCAATATTTTTAATATTGAGAATTTTCTTAAAATGAGTCAATCAAACTGATTTGAAAATTAAAGACCTTTATTAGAGTGTTTGATTTTAAAAAGAGAAAAAAAATTTTTGTAGAAAATGAAATAAAACGATGTTAATTTACAAATAGCTATTTAACAGCATTAATAAAAAACCCCATTTAAAAAGATGAAAACTGGGTACACTTAAAAGTTAATAGAAACAAAGCAGATAAGGGATTTCGAAGATTTTGCAAGCTTGGAATAAACAATCAGTTTAGCTTTCGGTCCCGAGTTAGGAAAAATATTAAAGCAGAGATGGAAACGAAGCCAAGAAAGTTGGTTAAAGCAGCATTCTTGACGTTCTTTATATCCTCGTTGGATCTAAACGAATTGTATATGGATCGAAAGTCCGGAAGCATTATTAGCAAATACACAATATAACCAACAAAAAGGCTTTTGTAGCAATAAGTAGAGTCTAATAACCTTTAGATCCTAACATCTAATCTAATTTTTGCGATTCAATCTTAATCTTACGATTTAGACGGTACAGCAAATAAGAAACACATTAGAATATTTAAACAACCAATTATCCTCTAATATTGGTACTGAATTGGCGAATGGTAATGACTGATTAATAATTAGAGGGACAAATCTTGGGAGTAGGCAGTGTAATTAAGCCAATAGTATAAGGGAGATGAGATGTTTTGGGCAAATGGAAAGGGCAAAAAAATATAGCAGACTAATTTTCAAAAGAGGCGCCAATGA
Organism: Smittium mucronatum; assembly: GCA_001953115.1. NCBI lineage: Eukaryota > Fungi > Kickxellomycota > Harpellomycetes > Harpellales > Legeriomycetaceae > Smittium > Smittium mucronatum. Next base: position 20,848 of record LSSL01003036.1, on the reverse strand, counting down.
CTTTTGTAAGCTGGGCGAAAGGAATCTGTTCAGAAATAATAACGGGTTTGGCCAAATTCTCGTCGCGAAGAGGCAAAGAGACGAGTTTGTTGTCGGGAGAGACGGTCCATCCTTGCTGTTCAGCAAACTCGATCAATTCAGACTCATCGAGATTAAGAGCTAGCTCGAGAAACTGGGCTTGGGCAGACTGGTGAGTGGATGCGATAACAGAAGCGATCATTGAGCGGATAGTGTCCTCGAAGCCGCGGATTCCGCTGACCAGATCGCGGGTTGCATCGTTGGAGAGAACTTCCCAGAACAGCTCAAAGCGGGCATTTTCCAGCAAATCCTTAAGTTCGAGGATCTTGACTACAGATTCGTCATTTATCTGAAATATTTATTTTAAAAAAAAAGAAAACGACAAGATTCAGAGAAATCAAATTTTGAAAAGAAAAATTTTGTGGCTTACGATTTGCTCGTTAAGGAGGTATAAACACAGAATAAAGTCATTTCCAGGGAGTGAGGTCAAGGCCTTTGCAAGAACGCTGACGACAGCATCGATATTGATCAGATCGGGATTGAACTGATAGAGTTTCAAAAGGGCCAGATTGGCGGCCAAATCGCTACTGTCGCTGCTGTAACTGTTGCATTGCTCTTTTAGATAATCTTCAAGCACAGAAATGTTCTCTGGATTGTATCTATTGACGCTTGTAATTAGCTCGTGGATTTGATCGCTTCTTTTTTCTGGTCGTTTCGATATGTTTCCCATTTTTTGAAGGAGACTATTGTTTATATATTTATCAACACTAAAATAATAAAAAAACGCTATTTGAGCAAAAACAACACTTTGGAAACAAACGATCGCTAGTTTTGCATATTTTGACTGTTTGCTTTCAGTTCGTTTAGCCAAAGCTTCAAGCAAAAAAAAATTTTCCCATTCAGAAATGCATTTTATTCGCTCGCAATAACAAATTTAGCCAATAGCTGATTTTAAATTAAACAACATTTCACATATTGGCAGCATAATAAGGACAAAGTTATATAATGGATTTTATTGGGTATGCACATAATATAAGGATGGTTAATGGATACAAAAAAGACAAATGGACAGGAGTGTTAGTGGCGGATTGGCTGGAGGGGTTCGCGCTTAATCAGATTCCAGTCGATGTTTTGATCAAGATCATCGTCCACAAGACCAACTATAGCTCTAAAAATAGGGTAAAAAAGCAATTTTAGAATCGTAAAATATAATCAATAGCAATAGCAATGGCCAATGTTTATTTACACTTCATCTCCTCTGACCAGATACAGCCCCACATCCACAAACTCCACTGGAGAATCTTCGCTAAACACCCGTTCTACTGTGTTGATTAGAATCAAATTTACATTGCTATCAAATCCTGATAATAGTCCCTGTAGAAATATAAAGCTAAAATTAAGCATAATGTTTTCTGTTAAAAAGTTAAACTTATTAACACGGGACTTACCACTATTACTCGACCATCGTTTGTTATTACAGAGACTTTTTCTACATTTAAAAAAATTTGCTTTTAAAGAATTCATACTACCATAAATTTACGCTTTAAAAAAGAAAAAAAGATTAAAAAGGATTTGCTAGAATTTCCGAGATAAAAATAATGATAAAAGGAGAATTTTAGGATATTTTTGTAGTGTTATAGGTATATAAAAATAGCTTTCAAAGAAGCATTCTACCCATAAAAGTTCAAGAATCGACATTCTCGATAAATAAATTCAATGATAAAATAAAATAATAATCTTACTATCAACAAAATTATGGAGTTCGGACATTGGTGAAAATCAAAAAGGGTTTCTTTGTAACGATTTCGTGCAAAAAATATCCCAAAAGAAAGCACTAAGCCACAAAAATAATAGTAAAATGATTGAAACGGCTATTTCTATTTTCCAATGGTTAACTATTATACTTAATTTTCGGTTTCTTTTCAGTAATTGATAATCGTTGCTGTTTCCCCGTAACAGCTCTTTTATCCTAGCAATATTTTCGTTGAAAGTCTAAGATATTTCGAGTTATTGTTTTTGTTATTGTTTTTTTTGGCATCTAATATTAGCTGATTGTAAAGTTTGCGAGTAAAGCCGATCTATAAAACTATTTATTTTTGTTTCCATATAAAAAAATCAAGCAAATTAAATCTTTATATTCTGAAATCCACCAATCAACAATTCCACCCAAGCCTGAGACCCTAAAAAAAAAAATGCCGCAAATTTCCAATGAATCAGCAATTCTGTTGAGCAAATAGAGCATTATCCAATGGTAATTTAGATACACAATAGACTCGTATTAAGTATATTGGTTCATTATTCCAAATGAATTTTATCGCTATTATTATCTTTACATTCTTAATCTCAAGGCCGCGGGTTCGACTCCCGCGTAAGACATTATTATTTTAAAAATCTTGCGAAATCCACATCAGAAAGCACCTAATCCCGTCCGATCTTTGAAGTTAAGTTTGTGATGGAGTTATCTTGCAATAACATTCAATGATAAAAAAAAAAGAAAATATTCTTTTCGAGGAATTTCAAATATAATTTGCAAAGTGAAACGCGCTCTTCCGCTTTTATTTTTTTAAAAAAATGCTAACTATAGAGATCGAGTAAAATACACAACTAATACAGATAAATTCAAGCTCAAGTGAAATTGGGAGCCATCGAGGATAACTGCCAAGAAAATTGAGCTAAAGTTCAAAAACCCCAAATATAAATAGAAAATATCAAAAAATACATTCTAATATTTAGTATGCAAAATTAAATCATAAACTATCTAAAAAAACAGTCAATTCTATCTAAGAAAAAAAGATGGTAACTCCGGTTAGATCAAATATATATATATTGTTCATGAGGGGTAATTACACCCATAAAATAGAATCCAGAAAATAAAAATCTTTCTAGCTAATAAAACTCGGCTAATTTATGTCAGATTTGTTTTTGATGAGCCTTATTCGACTAATTTAACTAATTTAATATATAATTTTGATTATAACCTATAATAACGTAAATAAATCGAAGAAATTTAGGGAAATGATTTGGAGGAAATAATTGGACCTATAATTTTAGGCTTAAATCTCTGAAAATGTACTATTTTCACGAATTTCAGATTAAAAATAATGTAAATCTAAGCGTAGTTTCACGTTTTTACTTTCATATTTGTTTCATTTTTTCATATTTTAGTGATAAATGCAAAAAAAAAGGACAAGAAAAAGTAGTTAATAGTTTCAAATTTAGATATAAAACACTTTTTTTATTAAATTAATCCCATCTATTGTAAAAAATTCAAATCTACACAGCATTACTGAAAAAAAAGAGAGAAATCTGAGTATGAAACGGTTATTGAGATAGAATTTTACTCTGCTTTCGATGAGAAGAGGGTATACTTTTCACACAAACACTCTTTATCACGCAATAAAAATGAATTTACTAAGCCAGTGATCAAAATAATAAAGAATATGCACAAAAATTTCTCAAAGAGGTGTTACTAAATAAAATAAAATATTTTGAAATTTGGCATGATATAGAGGATAAAAAAATATATCATCAAATAATTCAATATAACAAATATATGAAAGATCAATGACCCTATACAATCGACATTTTAAAAAAAATTGGAAGATTTAAAAAACGCCTTTATAATAAACCAACCAATTCAATACATATAATAAGTAGTCATTCAGACAGATTACACGTTTCTGAAGCGTAATTGGCTTCTCGAAACTCGATAACACATAAATACGTAAGCTTAGCTGTGTCGAAATGGATAAAATTTTAAATTTGATTCTTTTCCTTCCTTTCATAGCTTAAATAATATCCTCAGTTTATCCTTTTAATATATAATACTATTACCGATAATCCATATAATTACAACCCTAGATGAAAATATAGGATCTATTTCATTTCATTAAATCTCCAATGAGGGGATAAGAGTGTTAATAACTTCCAACGAACCTTTAAGCCATCTGGGTAAATCTTAGATTATTAATTTAGATATGACCTATCAATTAGCTATTATTTACAATTCAGTTTTAGTTTTTGGATTCACAGATCTGGATCAGCAATTTATACCACTATTTTTTTTTATTCTTCGGAACAAAAATTCGGAATTTTTTGAATGGACTTAAAGTAAGATAAAACAGGGAGTATAAAAAAAAAAGTTAGACTGAATTATGAATACAATATTACTCGTAATGTGTCAATTTCCTTTGTAATTTCAAAATTTTGAGACCGGAATTTCGAGTTTTAATTGCTGGTATCATATAATGAAGAATATTATGTAGGTTTGGTCATCAAAAAACTTAAAATTATAGCCAAAATCCGCTAATTAATTGTAAATCTGGTTTTTAATCTAATAATATACAAATTATGATTTTAACCAATAAAATAATCTGAAATTTTATTTAGGAATCTGCCATTTTTATTTGTCTATTTTTGGGTATTTTTCAATTTCAATCCAAAATAGAGACTAAAATTTTTGTTAAAAAAATCTTCATTGTATAATTATTAAAAACATATAATAAAAAATATCAATAGATGTGTCAGAAAAAAAATTTATATAAAAAGAAATGATGAAGCTACAAGAAACTAAATTTTTTATTTAAAATCCAAAAAGAGTTGGGTTGAAACGGACTGTAACGAAGAAGAAATTATTTTTTTGCGGATATGAGAGCAAGATATCCAAATGAAAATTAAAGCCCACAATATATTATAGTGTGAACAATAATATTAATGGGAGTTTCTTTTTAAGTGCTGATGAATAAGATGAGAGCAGAAAAAATAATTAATTTTTAATACTCCACTCTGGTAAATGCAATAATTCAAAATAAAATTATGTTAAAGATAAAATTATCGGCTATACAGATTATAAGTTCAATCCATATAAAATAAATTTGAATTTTGAGTCAGAAGGTTTATTCGTGTATACAGTAAAAAATTTCTATGTTATGAACAACCATAGTATAAAAAATAAAAACTAAAAAATATTAAGAAACCAAATATTTATAGGCGAATCTAAAAAAATAAACATATTTATATTGAGAATGAGCCCTAATTTGCTGGTTAATCTTCAAAAACTTGAGATAATTTTTTTTATTGCTTCAAAATCAATTCTTGAAAGCCTCTCAAGTGAAAAAAATTTCATATATAGATTATAAATACACATTATCAAAAGGCTGATATTCTGTTATTGCATTTGAAATAACCAAAAATAATCAATATTCATCCCCAATCTCTATATCTGATAAAAGCAAGGGTAACCTAGAAGATTATATATTTTTGTTGTAATTATTAATAAAAAAATAAAAATTCGTTTGATTTAAGCTGTATTTGAAAAAATTGGTATAAGATTCCGCTACACAAGAAAAAAAAAGTAATGAAAATATCCCCTAAAATTCAAACAGACCCAATTTTCGGTTCCAAGTTTCAAAAAACAATAAGCATCTTTCGGAAAAAATAATGGATCTATAAAAGATATAATATATGAAGATATTTATAGAATGCAAATTTCTTTAAAAGAAGAGTTATTTCAAATGTTAAATACTTTTTTCTTATAAAATGGAGAAATTCCCTATTCTTTTCGTATATAATATAAATAATAAAAAAGAACAGTTTCAGCTGAAATCAAAATTGGTTTGAGGTGGTATTAGCTTTTTGAAAGTCAAAAATAATGCATTAGAACAACCTAATAGAACGACAAAAGAGAAAAAAAATTAACATATTAGTTTTAAAAATGATATAATTGTATTTTTTTATCAAAAAAAATTGGTAAATTCAGAAAAATTAAATATAAAAAATTATTAGTTCGGGAGATAAGAAATTTTATTATAGCATAGCCAAAGAAAATGAGTAGAACTTAATATTTTGTGCATCGGAGACATTTCTTAGCCCCGATTCACTGATATATATTAAATTTATGTCCTTGGAGATTAAATTTTTTGACTCGTATAAGTATTTTTCAAAAAAAAAAATAATGATATATTCAAAAAATATAAATTTTATTTGAAAGGTGTTTATTTTTCGTGTATTTAGTTTTTAAAATAAAAAAATGATCCAAATATTTACTATTTTCTTATGGGGATAAACAGGACTAATTTTTTTTAGTAAAAAAAAACTTTCGAAAAAAGTACTTGCAGTCATATCAAAAAAAATCTAGATTCATTCAAATTTTAGTAAAAGATCTATTAAAATATCACATGTTTTTTATTTATTTTATCTTTTCAATTTCAATAAAATATCTGTCGATTGATCTATAAAACAGTTTGTTAAGCGTGTTGATTTTGATAAATAAACTTTTTCAAAAAAATCAATAAAAATAAGTAATTTTCTTCATGTTTTTGTTTTTTTTAAACATAAATAATTTAAAAATATTGATTATTTATAATATTTAATTTTATATTTAAAAAAAATACTAAATCTAACTATTTTAAATTTCAGAATCAATCTAAGCAATCATTATTAATATAATATTGATGTAAATATACAAATTTCGTCTTCTAATTGATTTTGATAGTTCAAAATTCGTTTTACAATATGCTATCTTTGTCAGCAAAAACTAATTTTTATATTTCTACGAAAAAAAAATACAATTAGAAAGTGTTTGGTAGATTCAATGGTCAAATAGTTTAATTTATAATATTATCTAAGTTTGGTCTATATTTACAGATTTTTTTGACATAAACAAAGTTTAAAATTAATAAAACCCGATAAATGAAATATTATATATTTTATGTTTCCTAAGTATGCTCTATGTTCAATTTTAAATGAATAATTACAATATTAAACACAGTAGTCAAAAACGTATCTTATAAAAAGAAGAGAGATTTCTCATTTAATTACAGAAAAAAAACCACCTTTGAATTTTGGTTTAGTTATTTTTATGCTATTTTATTGATTGCAAAGGTATTTAATAAAAATTCCATTAATTTTAATAATATTTTCGATTAGATATTTTCAAAAAAAAAAATCAGATTCTCAATCAGATTTACAGAATATTCTCTAGAGGTAAATCTGAATTTACTTATTACATATTAATGGGCGTATCTCAGGCATAATTGACATAATATTAATAAATAATAATTATGAAGTGTTCAGTTTGGCTGAATAAATTTAAAAAAAATCCAATAAAAAATGATATTCATGTAATCCGGAATTATTTTAGCGTCAGGTTTTTTCAATCGCTCTTTAGTTTATTTATAAGGACATAAGGGATAAATTAGCAAATACAGAGTGTTATTCAAATGTCAATAAAAAAGCACTATTAAGTAACAAAGCTTGATTTGGGGGTTAATGTATTTTTTCTCCTATTGATAAAAATTTGCTGGAACTATTTAACAGGGTATTTTAATCTATAAATCTTAAATAGGGAAATAGCAAAAGTAGTAAAATCATTGAAATTTTTTGAAATTTCAGTCGGATTTCAAAATAAATGCAAAAATATTTGGATTTTTTACTATTTTTTATCCCTCTGTTGAATAATATCGTATTAAAATATCAATATATTAAATGAAGACATATTATTCATAAAATGTATTTTTACTCACTGCCATTTTTCCAATTGGGTAACTTATTTTTCTAGGAAAAAGTGAAAAATACGCCAAAGAATGAGTAAAAAAATTATGTTCAAAGCTTTGAATTGCGATAACTTAAAGAAAATATTAGGTTTAGAAAATTTTCTTATAAATGATATTAAAACCCCGAAAATTAAACTTTTTACTCTGATTTTGACGATATTTTGGAATTTAATAAGTTATAGAGCGATAATTTGATGGATTTTTGTTCCAGGATCCGTGATATTTCAACAATAATACAAGTATTATTTTTTGAAACATATAATTATTATCAATTTAATTTAAAAATATTCATTAGAAAAAAAATTTTACTTCATAATTCTAAATTTCTAGATTCTAAAAGACGAGTGCTCATTAGTGATAGCCTAATCAAATTACTCCCAAATAGAAAATTTATATTTAAAAATACACTATGTATTTGGAAATACAACACAGCATAAAAATTATGTTTTGAAATTATTCAGCGACAAATAAATTGAAGTAAAATATTTAAGGTCTGTAGATCATAAAGCAATAAGAAATTTAATAAATTTTTGTGCTTTTTTTTTGGCCACTCAACTTTTGGATTTTTTGAAGTTTATCTACAATGAAAATTTTAAAATTATAATAAAAAACTCTATTTCCATTAATAATGATAATTAGGATAAAACCTCAATAAATATAATTTTTGAAAAATAAAAACACGCTTTAAATTTTTTGATCGAACAGAACATAAGATTAAACATTTGTTACAAAATTATGTATAGCACCAGAAAAAGGATCACAGAAAGATTTATAAACTCCGACTGTGGCTAAAATTTCAACTTTTATTTAAAAAAAGATGAAAATTTTCATTTATTTAAGAATATAAACCAATATTGTTATAGAATAGCGCCCAGATTGTTGATTAAAACTGTTAAAAAAAGATCAGAGTCGATAATGTTAGGTATTAATAATACTAAGTTAATTGATATCAAAAAACTCTCTCTAGAAGAGTATCACAGGGGAGTTTATTACTTCACGAAACATAGAGGGTTTGAATCACAGAGGAAGAAAGATCTAAAAAAACAACAGAGAAGATGGAAAGAAACCTCCAGAGAATTATATAATTAAATCCTGACACAAGTTGGGATTTTAAAAAAAAAGGTTGGAGATTTTAAAATCATACTATTTCCCCCAATTTCCGGGTTTAATACGTTGGATTATCGATTGTATTATTATAATTAGATGCTCACAATTTAAAGTCAAAATATTTGGGTGCATTTTTAATGAAATCTTCTGAATAAGGATCAGGAAATGTAATTTAGATATCTTTTGGAATTTATCCAACTGAGAGATCTGAGTAGTGGGAATTTTTTTAAAAGAACTTTGATTAAAAAAAATAGCTTCATAACCAAAAAAAATAATTTCGTTTAAATAAGCGATGGCATGAATGGAATTGAAAATGCAAAATCTAATTAAATAACAAGTGCAAACCACTCAAGCTGTCTATTTCATATAACTAGGAAAGTTCTTGGAAATTTTGGTGAAAAATCACTAAAAACCTTTGATAAGCTGCAAATGGTTTTGAAAAAGTTGCGTTTTTACAAAAAAAAATAAAAATAAGGATAGCAAATGGAAATATATAGGAATATATCGTTAGAATAATGTTCTAAACGTAATCTTATTATTTCCCGGCTTAGATGTATGGAATTTCATCATAAAATAATTAATAATCTACAAAAAAAACTGGATACCTAGGGAAATGAATTATTTTGATTTAATAAATGATTTGTGTCTCAAAATCGACAAAAATATTTTCAGGAAATATGAAAGAGTTTCTCGGGATGAAAAATGTTTATCTTTTAAGGACAAAAATTTATTGCAAACAAATATTAGCCTGTGGAGCAGTAGAAAGCTGAGGAGGTTGATTAAAAAACTCTCAGAATAGAAGGTAAAAAAACAAACTAAGAATAGTGGATCGATTTTCTGAAAGCTGTACTTTTAACCACACGATAGAACATGAAGTTACATACCTTAATTTTTGCAAGGCTATATCTTTATTGAAGTTAAATCATGAGTTATATGTTGGTAAATTCATACACAAGAAGTGATACTTTAATTAATTACATGCTTCATTATAAGACTTTAAACGTTTGTAAAGTCATTTATTATGATTTTATTACGCTTTAATTAGTTATAAAAATTTCAAAAAGACTTAGAAAGAAGATATTTATAAGCTTAGTCAGTCTAAATTTAACTCATGGATAATTTTCGGGAATTTGGGGATTATCGGGATAAAAAGAAGGACGTGTAGAAATAATCCATCTATTTTATAAAATTATTTTTGTTTCAATATTTTCTGCTCTAATAATATCAATTAATTTAGCACTAATAATTTATAAAAGTGATTGAGATTAAGTAAATTTGCAAGAAAAACTTATCTTTTTATCAAATTATTTTGAAATTTACCTTTTTGCAGAGGTTAAATTATTCATATTTTATAGAGTGGTTCTTAATAAAAGTAAGGTTGATTATGTAAACTATTTCTTGAAGTTTATAGATTATGTTTAGAAAATAAACGTACTTTATATTCTGCAAATACCTTTATTTTTAATTTATAAACCATATAAATTAAAAATACCAACTTTCCTCAAAAAAATTTACACTTCTGTTACTATATTTTTTTATCAAAATCATTTCACAGTATCACACGGTTTATCTCAGCAATCAAAAAATCACATTTAATAAACTTCGATGTATCTGTAAACTTTTGAAATCGGGAATTCTGAAATATCCTACTTAATAAATCTTTAGGTTTGTCAAAAGTTTCAATTTCTTAGATTTAAAAAACTTATAATTACATATTTATATTTGATGTAATGATTAATAAAGAAAACCTGTCAAACCTGTCAAACCTGCCTTTATGATGAATTTTTTTGTAAAAAATAGATACAACGCATTTGGTTTAGGAATTGAATGATGTAAACTTTTTATATCAATTTTTACCATTATCATAAAAGAAAATTTTAATATATATTTTTTCAATTAAAATTTTTCTAACTTTCCTTATACTCACACTGCGTCGATTTTCAAAAAAAAAACGATTTGATATTTAGAAGATTTATATTAATGATATTAATTTCTCTGATTTTCTTATTTGCCTTCATTTATTATGTGTCGCATATTTTTTATTATTTGAAATAAATATTAGTATTAATGCAGAACAAGATTGGTAAGATCTTAATAATTTTTTTTCTAAACATGAATTTAATTTCGATTTTTTTTCAATTTTACTCTTATTCGCACTATTTTTTAATTATATAAAGAAAATCGCTATTTGAATATATTTTAATAGCCGGAATTTCTTCTATATTCCTACAGCACTCTCCATAATTGGTGAAAATAAAATCTCTGATGTGAAATTAGAAAAAATTAAAACTTTTAGAAAGGTTTTCGGCTGTATAATTTATCTTAAAGTTGCTATTTAGACATTTTTAGAAAAGCTATTGGCATTTTTTTAACAAAATACTATTTTTCAGATGAGAGGGGGGGGGGTGGGATCAAATTTTATTATTTTTATCTAGCTAATATTTTCATTTTTTGAATTTTTTTACATAGATGATTCAACTATAAAATAACCCCATAAAGTATATTTGATCATAAATTTACTGCACTAAGTATAAAGTTACAAAATATTTTGGTAGTATTTGAAGTCTCTGAATTTATTGTTTCGATAATTGTGATTTTTATAATTTCAAATAATTTAATAAGATTTCAAGTTGATTTTGTACCGGATAGCTAATAATTCATACACTGTGGTATTTTTTTTTTTTTATATCACGGAATTTTATTGTAAGATAACGTCATTAAAAACTATACTAAAAAAAATTGAAAAAAAGAAAAAGTCGTATAGAAAAGACTATTATCCTAACTACAATAAGCTCCTCTGCCGGACTACCGGCTGCGTACCTCCATACACTGTAGTAAAAATAAGATTTTATTTAAATAATACAATATAAAATATCTGTTATGATAATGAAAAAATAAGAAAAACTGGGCATTAGAAGGCCTAAAATTTAATCGAAAAGTAATGGCTTTCTGACCCTGAATTTTTTTTTCCCTCCCCACGCTCCTTTTTTTTCTTGAAAAATATAGATATAAAATCAAGTTTCCCAAAATCATTAATCAAGGTATATAATTGAGAGCACATCATTACTTTCTGAATTTTTTTTCAATAATTGTAAATATCTTTGTATTTTTTCAACAAAAATTTCAATTACACAATTTTTCTTCCTTTCAGTTTCGCATAAATTTTTTTTGGATTTTTTTAATTAAAAATTGAATACATATTTCTTTTCAAAAAAATACTTTTCAATTTAGTACGTATATATATCATTTTGAAGGTTTATCTAGGATGTACATAAAAAAATCACTAATATTGTAAACAGGTTTAGAAAACTTTGGAATATCGATCTCTTCAGAAAAAATCTCAGTTATCAGGTCGATAAACTAAACTTAAAAATGTTTTTTGTAGAAATATTATTCGATTTAATCTTAAAATTAAAGCACTCGTTTACATTATTTTTGCTGGGACTGAATATTTCGAAATACTCATACCAGTTTTGGTTGTTATCAAAGTAGTTTTTCTTTATGTAGTTTGTATCAATATTTTTAGATAAATAACCTTAATTTTTTCTAAAAAAAATTGTTTAGCTTTTTCAAACTTTTTTTCACCAGCAGCTTTGAATAATAAAAAATCTTATGGAAGCTGAAGGGAAGTATTTTTGTATATAATTTAAAATATTAATATTGAAATGAAAGCATGATAGTAGCAGTTAATTCTGATCGCTAAAGAGAAACACAAATTTATAGAATTTTTGGCTACATGAGCATTATCTGATGTAAATTTTTCTGGAAACAAATATATTTGAAGCTTTATCATTTATTTTTTATGTGTTTCATAGATCAAAGTGTAAGATTCTTCTGTTTTACTTTTCATTATAACAATTTAAAAAGGAAAAAACTTTTTGTTTATATCGTAATATCCCAAAAATACCACTTTATATCCCAATTATAATAATTTTCACGTTACAATAACATTCAGGTTTATGAAATTTATCCCATTATTAATCACATTTTTCTTAGAAATATTTTTTTAAATTCTTTTGATGAATCAATTTCTTTTAAAAAATATCTATTAAATTTTAATAAGTTTTGGATTTTATGAAAAACCATATCAGTTATAATCTCTTTATTTTTTGAAAAATATATTTTCTCAGAAAATTTTGATTTATAGTTATATATATCATAAGTTTTGATTGAATTACCCATTTTCCCTGCTTTTTTCATTATTCTAAATAAATTCTTCAGTATTTCCTCAAAGCATTTCTTTATATAATCCCTTTTTTCTATTTTGAAATTATAAATAGGATTCGATCTATTTTTCAAAAAACTCATCGGAATGTTTCCCTCTACTATATTTTCAAGATAAAAAAAGGGGACAAGAGTTTTATTGGCAGTTTATTTAGACAAGACTGGTAAGTTTGTTTAAAAGCTTAACTATTTTAATAATATTTAATATTGTATATATATATATATAAATAATGGTGCATTCTTTAATAATTCTAAAGATAGAATAATTAATCAGGAATGTGTTCAACATGAAAATGAGCAATTCTTGTTTTTGTTATTTACCGCTGGGCAGATTTATATAATTATGTGGATTAATGAGGCATCGGCTCATTACACTATCTCTCTCCTAAAACTTTTGGTCTTGGTTATTTTCATATCGGTGTGCTTGAATTTAGATTTGGTATTTCTCTGATATTTTTCTTCCTTAATTGGGGTCTCTTCGATGGTCATAATTTCATATTTTTTTTTAATTCGGAATATTTTAATAGAAGCTTATTAAAAAATTCCTTTTGTTTTTTTGCTTCTCCTTCCCTCTTAGTCGGATCCGTCTAAGAGGTAGGGGGGTTTAGCTAAATTGGTTGATTATTAATCGCTGGAAAAAATGGTTGGACTGATCTTTCGGCTATATTGTTTTAGAATTTTATGACTTAATGTTTTTAAGTATGGAGCTACAGTTTTTATGAATTACTGCTGATGCGCCAGGTTTGTTTTTGAATCGGGGATGGGATTTATACATTAAACTCTTGTTATTTATATTTGAAACCGGTTCCAACTATCCTTCTGAATAAGAATATTCCTTGTAAATGACTAAATATTTTACTTTACTGTGATGGATTTTTGAATCCAGTATTTTTTGAATCCAGTATTTTTTGAATAAAAAAATTTTGGTCTGGAAAGAGCTTTATTAGTGTTAGTTCCTTATAATTTCCATTTGAAGATTTTTTTAAAAAATATGGTTCCAGTAAACCTACATGAAATACTGGGTGGATTTTTATGTAGTTTGTGAGAATCAACTTGAAAGCCACTTTTTTGGTCCTGAATTCTATTTTGTAAGGTCCTAAAAATCTATAATCTAGTTTTTTTAAATTTCGAAGAGATTTAATATTTTTCGCGTTTAATCATTAAGTATCTCCTTATATAAATTATGCTACATCTAGTCGATCTACATCTGATTATTTTTCAGTAATTTATTATGGTCTTGGATAAGTTTGATTTGAATTTTATATTTACTTTTTTGAGAATTTTTACTCGATATTCCGCCTCAAGAACGGTTATTGACTAGAAGTGTAGAGTTGATAATTTGGGATGGTATCCTATTAGAGAGAAAAATGGTGAAATATTTTTTGAATAGTGTTTTGAATTACTGTAAGCAAACTCTACCATATAAAAATAGTCTCTAATTTTTTTGCCGAAAATTAATATAAAATCTCAAGTATTGTTCCAATATTTTATTTATCCTTTCCGTTTACCCATCTTCTCGAGATGAAACGATTATGATATTGTAATGAACATGCATTTTGTCGGATGACACCAATAGTTTTTTTTATATTTTTAGAACTGATATGTTTTTACTGGATACCATATTCGAGTATGATTGGTGGGGGTTATATAAATAAAAAGTTGTGCATGATAAACAAGGTCAACTGGCACAAATTGAAAGCGCTTGGTGCTTTAATTACAGGTCTCGGGATCTATTCCCGGAATGAAAGATCTTAGATCCAATGACCGGATAGCGGGTGATTGGATGGGCTGTAATTTGGTCGGCCTATCCAAGATCTTGCAATCCGAATTATTTTTATGCGTTCTTATCGATCATGCAAATAAGTACCGATGATATAGACAGAGCGGGTAAATGCCGGTGTACTGAGATTCCAAATTAATAAGCAGATGGAACGGAATAGAGTCAGACAGAAGAATACCGTAGCCAGTGAAAGATATAAAAACAGAGCCATCCGACGAGATTTAAACTTTACGACTAATTTATCTTATTAATTCTTTGAATTATTATTATCAATAAACCTCCAAAAATTTACTTCTTATTCTAAACTCAAAATTTGTGTTACCTAACAAATATAATTAATCACCGCGCTCCCGCACTATATTCCATGCCGAATTATTGTGGAACCGAGGTAAGAAGGGAAAGTTTGAATGGGTTGTATCCAGCTTATCCAAAAAATTAAATGGCATTCCTGGGGTTCAAACCCTGCAACTTCTAGCTTAGGTGATACACATTGTAACAAAAGGCCACAATATCAAGTAGATGATTGATATTGAGCTGGACACTTATACCTGACATGACAGATAGCTTTACTTTCACTTTTAGTAAATTATACAGGAATTTACAAAACTTTGAAGTGAATTTTTTACCTCTATCTGATACTGTAACTGATGACATTCCAAAAAAATTGAAAATTATGTCCACGAATGATTGGGCTGTTTCTTTTGAATTTTTCAGTTTTTTAAACGGTATAAATTTAGCCATTTTGATGTATATTTCTACTATCACCAATATTTTACTATAACCTCTTGATTTAGGAAGTTCTACGATGAAATCAATCGATATTTAATCCCAAGGTTTATTTGGCATCGGTAATGGTATTAAAAAATTATGCCTTTTATGCTTTTTGCTTTTATTGCGCGAGCATGCATTTCATCCCTAAACATAGTTAACCACTATTTTTTGCATAAATGTGAACCAATTATATCTTGATACCAAAGAAATAGTCTTATTTATATCAAAATAATCCGCTGGTGAGGAATAATGATAAATTTCAAAATTGTTATCTTTGATGATTCTGGAATGTACAGTTTGTCCTTAGCTAACAATAGACCAATTATAAGTTTTACTCTTCTGTCATGGTTACAATTTTTTATAAATTCAATGTTTTAATATCTGTCTTATTCTCGGTTTTAATGGCTTTTATTATATCCCTTTGTAAATTTAAGTTATTAATGAGCATTGATGAATGGATTTTGTTGTTTCCTGAATCAAATTTTGACTGATATTCTGATCCTCTTGATAAAGCTTCAGGCTTTTCTACGAGTTTTTCAGGTCTATAATTGATAACAGATTCATATCTAGTAAATAATAGATCCCATACATCATGTCTTCTATTAAGAGATTTTGCGCTTTTGAAATAATCTAGATTCTTTTGTTCTGTTAATACTTTGAATCTTTTATTTACCCCCTCCAAATAATTTTGCCACTGGTTAGAGAGCATAATATTTCTATCATCTCATTATCGTGCACAAAATAATTTATCTCGGCGGGGGTGAATTTTCCTGAATATAATGTTATATGTTTTAGATCACCCAAACAGTCTGCTATAGAAAGTATTGCACCCAAAGTGAATTCTGACGCTTCAGTTTCGACTATATACTGCCAGTTAGGGTCAACATATACTAATAAAGGGGTATTAGTGATTTTTTTAAACATTGATATAAATAATCTCTCAGAATTATTACCCCATTTGAAGTGAATTTCCTTTTTTAATAGTCTGGTTAGCGGGATAGCCATTTCAGATAGGTTTGGTATGCATTTCATGTATTATTTGATCAACACCAAAAATATTTGAATGTATTTCATGGTTATAGGGGTCTTTAAATTGATGATATCCGCTATTTTTTTAGGATCAGTTTTTAAGCCATTTTTAGATATTACATGACCTAAAAATTCTACATCATCTTAGTGTAATTTATATTTCTCCAGTTTGCGATATAAGTTGTATTGTTGCAGTTTGGTTAGAAATTTTATAACGCGATCTTTATGTTCGTCTACACTGTTACTTAAAATTAATATATCGTCTAGCACTCTCCTTAGTAAATCGTTGATAATTGTTGGAAGGTGGCTGGTGTATTTGTAAGACTGAAAGGAATGAAATTATATTTGAAATACTTTTATCTGCATCTAAATGCTGCATTCGATTCTTTATCTCTCCTTATGCGTACCAAGTTGTAAGTTTCTCTTAAGTCTAACTTGCTATTTTTTTTCTGAGAGCAGTCTGTCGAAGGATTAATTTATTCTAGGAAGGGGGTGCCGGTTCTTTATTGCGACTTCATTTAGTTTCCTGTAATCTAAAAATAATCTCAGATCACCAGATTTCTTTTTAATATAAAATTATTGGGGTTCCGGTCAGTGATTTACTGTGAGATATGAATTCTTTTGCTAGGTTAGCGTCTAAATATTCAACAGCTACTAGTTTTGTTTCTGATAAGGAATATATAGGGTGAAATAAAGGGTTTGCTCCTGAGATTTCTTCTGTAATAAAATAGTATTTTGGTTTTTTTATAGATTATTCGCTTCTTTTTTATCAAATAACTCTGAAAATTGTTGGTACTCATATGGAATATTTGTGTATGTTGATTCTATATCGTTTTCTAAATTAGATTATTTCATATTTAATTATATTTTAATATTTTTTTATTACTATTTTTAATATTATTGTCTTCATTTTTCAGCTCTGTAGCGCTTAGAGCATCATAAAACTCTATTCTTTTTTCTTTTGTTTCTGAAGAACTGATCTCATATGAATTTTTGCTACTATCAGACAGAAATTCATGTGGTTTGAATGCACCTCATTCAATGAATTCTATTTGGACGCATTTTTATTTACAATACCTGGAATAAAATGTTATCTCCTTATTTCTTTAGTTTATTTTTGGGGTATTTATCTCTAAAAAAGGCAAAAATAAGAACTATTGGGATATTTGGAGATTACATAGGATAAAGTGTGGTTGATTAATGGTGATTATTTGATTCAAATTTTACATTTTTAAATTTGTTATGTATTGGGTCTTCGAGTAGTTATTTACCATCAATATTCTCTAAAGAAATAGTAATGTTTAGCTCTGATGACAAAATTCCTAGATTTGTTTCAGAGTTTTGGTTTATGAAATTTTCTGAAGCTCCAGAACCAATTAAAAAAAATATATTAATGAAAGATTTTGATTTTTCAGATTTTATTTTTATTGAAAATAAAAAACTGAACTGAACTGTTTTTAAGTGAAAATTTAAACATACATCTTTAGCCTAGCAGCAACCTCATTTCTACTGTGGACATCCGAGTTTCCTTAATTTGGTTTCTTTGGTCAGTTGATTTTTTGGTGTTCTTCTGATCCACAATATAAACATAGGCCCAGTTTGTATCGTCTGTTTTTCTCCTTTGTAGACAATTGGCATCTATAAAGTGTGGATATGCTATCTATATCCATCTATAAATTTTTTTTGTATTATCTAAGTTCACATGAGAACTGTAGTTTTGATTTCTTCGTTTATTTCTAATTATTTATACTGGCGACTCGTCACAAAGCATGGGCATGGTGACCATCCTGTTATCCACTTTAACTTCCTAATTTATATTTTCCCCTAAAGTTTGTGGATGGTATACGGTGAGGAGGATGTTCATAATCTTAGCGTATAATTCATTTAAAAATTGATCTACCAATTATGTTTGATCATAACCACTGTCCCAGGCATAACTTCTAAATATAGCTAAATACGATGCTACGCTGCGCTTTCCCTGATTAATAATTATTATGAGGCCGCGAATTCTGATCCCGTAGCTAGGATATGAGAATTTTGTGCAGAATTCTTCTGAAAAGCCCAAATATGTCCTTATGTGTATGGAATCTCCAATAACCAAATAATTAAACCATATCACAGGAGGTCCGTTGAGGTTTTTTGCTATAAAGAATATTATTTTTTATTCGAAGAAAAATTTCTAGCTAAGCCCACAAGTATAGACTCATTCTAGAAATGAAATATTGGTAATTTTACATATTTTCATCAAATTTGGGTGCATCTTTTAGTCCAAATTTGGTATTAAACATTCTCTGACCCATAGTTATTCCAGCTTAATTTGTTTGAATATGTTTTTCACGGGACTGAGCATGTATTGGACTTTTTTTATGTTATTAGGTCTGTCTTTGAGCTTGAGATAGATCTTGGATTTGTTCATGGGCTTGAGCAAGAACCTGGGTCTGTTCCAATGTGATACCCTGGCCAGAATCACCATTGGCTACGGGGTAGAAATCAGGGTGATTTTAATTCATACAATAATAATTGAGGTTTCTATTAAAAGGACTATAATAGTATGAAAGGGCTTAAAACAAGGTTCAGGAGTTTTTTATAGGCTTTTTGTACTTTCAATACCCGAAAAGAGGACAATATTTTTGGCGGTAGTTTATTTAGAAAAGACTAAAAATTTTGTTGAAAAGCTTAAACATTCTAATAAAGGTTAATCATGACTATATACATATATAATGTTTGATCCTTTAATAATGCTAAAAATATAATTATTAATCAGGAATGTGCTCAACATGAGAATGAGACATTCTTGTGTTTGTTATTTACCGTTGGGTAGATTGATCTAAGTGTGTGGAGGTAATGAGAGATTGGCTCATTACATATATACTGATGTTTTATCTTCGAATATTTCATACTTTATTGTGTATTTAAAATGATATTATGATATTATTTATACTACAATAAATTTCTTTGCATCGTTTTAGAGAATATATTCTTGTGTTTTTCTTATAAAATTTGGTAATTTTTTCAGAAACAGTAACTAATGGCTCCCAGTTTAAGCTTTTTTTTAAAATAAAAGATTCATATTTTTATTAAAAAATTCTTAGATAGTTTAAATTTTCGGAGCTTAAAGCTTTTTAATCTTTTGATTTCATCATATTTTCTTGATTAAAAAATACAGTAAAAAATAAGAGCTAATGAAAATCTTTCAAACCCTTTTTTTTACCATATAAAAATAAAGCTACGAGATACAAATAAAATTCCAATTTAAAATTTTAGCATTTATTTTCGTGCAAAAACACCTAATTAAGCAATATTAGATAAGCAAAATAATATTTCATAAAATTTTGATTGATTATGTGTAAATAAACTTAATTTTGAGTAGATTCCAAAAAAACTGTTAGAAAATAATTAAATATCATTATTCTGATTCAGCTTTAATTATGATTTTTTATTATATTTTTAAGGCTATATTATATTTAATACTATTGGTATTAAGATGGCTATTTAATAAAAATGAAATTGAAATCAAAAAGATATTAATGGGTTAACCTTATATAAAATGTGTATTTTGTTAGTTTTAAAATACAATTTTTAAATTAAAAAAACGATTAGACGAAATTATACAAAATAAATATAATACTTAAAATCATAAAATGCACTTTATGAAGTAAAATATATGTTTTTTTATAAAAAATAGACTTATTATCATAACTTAACTATGGTGAAGTTTTTTTTTTTAAAAGTTATTGATAGATAAAATTTTTGTTAAAACAATGGCCTTTAAATCATTTCATACACACGGAATCATCATATTTGAATTGAGACACATAATTATTAACTAGAAGAAACTAAAAAAAAGCCAAAAACTAAGAAGCTAAAAAAAAAAAACAAAACAAAAAACGACATAAAATTTCCTATGACTTTATGATTTAGAGACCTAAAATATTTTACTTCAATTTATTTGGCGCTGAATAATTTCAAAATGGAACTTTTATGTTGCGCTATATTTCCCAATACATAGTGTATTTTTAAATATAAATTTTCTCTTTGGGAGTAATTTGATTAGGCTATCACTAATACGCACTCGTCTTTTAGAATCTGGAAATTTAGAATTATGAAGTAAATTTTTTTTCTAATGATTATTTTTAAATCGATTTAGTAATAATTATATGTTTCAAAAAATAATACTTGTATTATTGTTGAAATATCACGGATCCTGGAACAAAAATCCATCGAATTATCGTTCTATAACTTATTAATTTCCAAAATACCGTCAAAATCAGAGTAAAAAGTTTAATTTTCGGGGTTTTAATATCATTTATAAGAAAATTTTCTAAACCTAATATTTTCTTTAAGTTATCGCAATTCAAAGCTTTGA